>JAPDSC010048846.1:42415-59149 GCA_026290005.1 Latrodectus geometricus
ACCTCCTCTGGTATTTTCTGTTCCTGGAAACCGTTGTCGATGCATGAATAAAAATGTTAAAATCAAAGAGTAAAAAAGCTGAAACTTAAAATTCAAGGAAATTTATATGCTTATGTAGACTACATGACATGCGCATAGATGGAAATTTTACTAAAACTGGCAATGCAATTAAATTGATAAAATCGATTGATTTTTGTTTCCTTTACCAGAATTGTTAGAGATAAATGCCCTAGACCCTCTAATGGAGCCTTACAAAAACATTAAACTTCCTGTTTTGTGCACGTTAAAGCTCTTTTGCTCATAATGTGTCTCAGAATGGTTAATGCCACATCAGATGTCAACCTCCTCATTCTTAATAGCGTTATTAGGAACACCTCTGATGTGGTACACTCTTTTAAATCCCTGATCCTTAATACTTGACAAATATAAATTTTAAACAAATGTTGAATAAAATTTTTAAAAATTCTATCTTTTTTAAGCAATACGAATATTTGACAAAAAAAGAGAAGGGAGTTTGAACGCTGTTTTGCATATTACTAATGATACATCAGCTAACAGAATTTCGTTCTTTTTCTTATATTTTAAAGGTTTAGTGCAAAATACACAGTAAAATAGACAGCTATGTACATCAAACTGCTTTGGTCATTATTTACACCAAGCCCTGTATTTGTTGTTTAAGATAAAAAGTGAAGGTGCAGTTAACAATGATGCACTATAGGTTTTGATACATTATCAATTAAAATTAATATATAATATTTGTATTTAATGAATAATTCTTATGTAACCTTAAACAGTTCTGGCGAAAGTTTTATTTTTTGTTTTATTTAATGTCTTAATTTTAACTTAACGCGCCTCAAGTTCTTTTTCTAAGCTGGATGAAGACAGACTATTAAATATCACCTTTCTTTTCCATTAGCTGAATTCTCAGTCATTAATACACTGAATCCTTTGTTTTTTTAGTTGTCTTGATGTCAACGAAATTATACTTTAAGATCAACTTTATCTATATGAAGGTAACGAAGATAATTTTGATCACTCTACAGGATATAATAATCACTTGTATTATCAAAAATGCAATCGGATTTAAAAGGTTACGATATTGATTAATGTAGTTGATTTAACAGCCTTTTACAGCACGCCAACAGCAACTACCATACGTATTTCTCTTTCACTTATCAGACCGTTTTTAATTGAGCAGTTCATGCGTTTTTCTCGTATAGTATTCTTTGAAAGTTTGTACTGGTATGACGCCACTTTTAAATTAGGTTAAATTTGTAGAAAAGATATACGCTTAGTGAAAACAAAACACATTTTTCGCCATTATTCATGTTTCCCTATACCGTGCTTGCAGACGAATAATTAGCTTTCTGTCATCGGTTCGTGTGTTTGACTGACACATCGGGCTTGGATGTGTGTAATTTATCGAAATTGACCCGAAACCGTGTGTACCGGTTAAATTAACCATCAGATGTAAAACTAATCTTTGAGAGACAACCCACTTTCTTTGGCTAATATTCAAGTCTTTTCTAATCAAGATGGCGTACGAATGCTGCTGTAACTTTCACTTCAAATTCTGCAGCATGATTCAAAATCCACTTCAGATATTAATTTTTGTTGTAGTTTTAAATTTACTTTAAACACATGTCACTTTATAATTATCCCTGAACAGAAAAAATAGCTACTGAATGCCAAAAAGTCACCATTTCTTTGCCTGTATTCAAGCTTCGCAGATGCCCAACTTGCATCTGACTGGTTAGTATTCTGGTTTTTTGTTTAAATATTTATGGGTTTCAAACTCACTTCGAGTATTGTTTATTGTAGTAGTTCTCTGAATTCACTTTAAATTTTTAGTACTAATCTAAATTACTCTTGTGAGAAAAAAAGTCATTGTTGAGTAAGCAACCAACTCATCAATCCTTGTTATGGTTTAAGGGAAAGGTGTTATATTTTACATTAATTATAAAAATTATTATTTACATAGTTACATTAAAACCATGATCATTAATTTTTTCTTATCAATAACTTTCTTGTCATTTTTCCGCTGACATTTAGCCCAGGTTTGGGTTAATTTTATACAAATAATGGGATTTTTATGTGACAGAAGACAGCAAAAAAACTAACTTGTTTCCAGAAAAGGGATGTTCCTAAGCATCCATTTATCATTTGCACGCACAGAAATATTCTTGTCTCATGAAAAGAAAACATTTGAGTAAATAAAACTGAATTTCAGTTTATTAAACTTGTTAAACATAATAAGGTTAAAATTTATTCTCCCACTCTTTTTCAGATCAGAAATTTTAGAAAACTGGGCAACTATTATTTTATAAAAGGAAAATATATATATTTTTTGAGTTATAATAAATTTCATGTTAAGAAGAAGTTTAGCAAATCATACTTGTTATATTGACAAATTTTTGCACTTATCCAAATAGATTATTATGTAAAAAATCAAATTATGAAAACTGTTTTAGTTGTCAACAATATAATATTATAAAATCCATAGATAAGATATATTATGCAATTATTGGCTAATTTTAAAAAATTATAGACAAATCTGTATTTTTTTGTCTCAGATGAAATACTTAGACCTCTTCAAACAAAACTCGACACATGCCCAGAAAGCAAATAATTAACAGTCATCTTCTGATAATATTCACAGGTAATGAGGAATATTCTCCAATGAAAGTTAAAATTAGCTATTTGACATATATATTTATTATGAATATTATCATTACCACAATGAGACGACTGTTGCTTATTTCTCAAAACTGAAATTATTTCTTTTCTGACTATTTGTATATAAAAAAAAAATCTAGCTTACCAAATATTGTACTTTGTATGCACTTGTTCCTTTTTGCAGTTGTGTACAAGATATAATATTAACATTAGGTTTACGAAAAATTCTTTTATACTCAACGCATGTTTCCCTTTGCCTACTTATAATTGTCTATGTAGAATACCTATCTCTACAGACACGGGTTCACTTGACGCATGAATGAATGAATAAAATTTCAAGAAAATCAACCGTTTATGAAACACTATAATTTATCACTGCATGTATGAAAATATAAAATATACAGACATATTTTTCAATACAATTTTTGTATAATATTTCAATATTGAACATTCATTCCACTCATCTCTTTCACAAATGCTCACAATGACTGTAAAAAAAAAATCTATATTAATCTGTTGATTCTTCAGCTTTTTTACGTGAGATAATGGCAGTAACTATTTCGTATTCGTATTTGTTGCAATATTTTCAAGTGTAAAATTAATTCACTTTAAGTTTATTTTGGCCTCGTCAAATGGATATGCATATCAATAGAGAAAAGTATAGTACGTAAACAATTTTAATATTTTTAGACTTTTGAAGAAAAGGGACTTCAATCTATATTTATCTCATTTAACGAGAAAAAGTTAATATTTTTTTCCTAACGGTGGGCACTTGGGTTCAACACCCTTCGCCACAAGAAGGCCGAAGACTGCTACTCATTTATCGTTGACCGGAGGGCACCTGTGAACCAAGTCCCGGAGGTGAGTAGCATTACCCACGTCACACTACTACAAACCCGTTTATAGAGGGAGGCATATTCATCCATTATCTCAAGAAAGGACAAGAAACACAGAGAAAGAGAAAATGCATCCATGCCCAAGCCGGGATTAAAACCCAGGTCCTCCCCACCCGTAGTCAGGTACGCTAACCACTAGACAGAGTGGGTGACGTGAAAGTTAATATAAGGAACAACACAAATGTGCGATTGATTTTTTTTATTTTCACAAAAATTTTCTGAAACGTGCTGAAAAGAGGCGTTTTGTAAATTTTATGAAAAATATTTGGGCTGTATATCTTTGCAAGAAGGTAGCATTTATTTTACTCATATCTCATTTACTTGTGAAGAACTGTTAATTTCCAAATTTTTCCACAGGAGAATTGAAAATTATCTTGGCTAGTAATGCATACCCACTTTTTAATACGCTGCTTTACATAGGAAATGCAACACCATAAAATATTGGATAGAATGTGATAAAAATTTATACACAGGCAGAACATGCATGTATAAATAAATGATGTTATTTACAAAATGATAAATTTATACATTGACGAAATATGCAAAAAATCAATAAGTAATACTATCTTGCAGTTGCTGAAGATAAGGTAGCACAACAGGTTGAAGTACCTCATCAACGTACCGTCTTGACGTCAATGTGCCTCTGATGCGTACTAGGGGTGATCTGCTATCGTAGCTGATTGCACCACATAGCGTTATTTCACTTTGACGAGCGGTATGGCGTTCAACAATAGTGGTCGAATCTGCTTTATCTCCCCTCCAGACTCTCACTGGTGACTATCATTAGTCAAACTGAACCGAGACTCATCGTTAAACACCACATTCTGTCATTAAGTCGTCCAAGTGTCTAGTTGTATCATCCAAGTGTCTAGACAATATCACAACCTCTCTCTACGGTGCCTTGGCGTTAATGGCAGTCTTCGTAAAGGTTGGTATGTGTGCAAGCCTTTTTCAGCCACAACCCCTTAATAAGCTGACCGAAAAAATGGAGTTTTTTCATTATGAAAAGGGCAGAGTTCAACAAATTGTCGTGCTACTGTTTTCGCAGATTTTGGAGCATTCAGAAATGGCTGCACATAGCGCAGAATGTCAAGAAAATTTGATTGTGGGGCTGCCATAGCTGCCCTTCGGATGCATTGATCCTTCTGTTCTGTTGTCCTTCTAGATAGACTTAGTTTTATGCGACTATTAGCATTTTGTTCATTCGACCATCTGGTCCAAAATCTATATACAGTTGATGCATCTAGGCGAGTTTCAGCAGCGATACGACGGTAGGACCAACCAGCTTTACTCAAGGCTACAATTCGATCACTTACAAAATCGTCCGTATGCCGGAACTGTCTTCGATGTCGTCGTTCAGACATCACTTCATCCACATGTGTCTTCTGCAGCTTTGAGCTTCCCGAAATACTGAATTTCCTAAGCGGCAAAGAGACAAGATTGTTGGCTTGTCTTCCGTTTTTATATCTTTTATCTGGCGTGATAATCACATGACCAACTTGCAATTTACATTATTTGCATAAGATGTTCCACTGCGTAATCTTTGAAAGTTGCATATTTATACGACCAAAGCTTCAACGTGTTGCATTTTCTATGTCAGACAGTGTATATTGACGTCTTTTTAAGGAATATCATAGTCAAATTTCTGACGTTAACGAAGATGGAACAGAGTTTTATTGTATAGCTTGTGAATAGAAGCATTTTATATCAGAATATTTTCAAAAACTGTTTTTCTCAAAATTTTCAGATTACCTGTATATTTTCGTGAGAATGTGGGCACGTGCATGCCTTTCTTAATTTGTTAAATATTTTAAACCATGACACAAGAATGCTTGTGCTTTTTCGAATCTTTCAAATAATATATATATTTGATCATAATGAAAACATTTATGAAATTGTTACAGGTTAAGAAACTGAAGTTGTTGCTGCTTTTGACGAAATTTTAAGTGTTTTTGGTAGAAATATTATTTTAGATTATAAGATTTTAAGGATTAATAATTTTAAGCATTGAATATATAAATTCAAAAATAAACAAAAACTTCCTCCTAACTGCCATTGCATTGTACTTGAAATAAAAATATTGCTCTGATTCTCCAGACAATTTTGTCTTTCATTAAATCTAAATTCAACCTCAAAATAATTCTTTTGGTGTTAAATCGTTTCTATACAAAGCACTTCATTGTATAATGACTAATAATAATAATAATAAAAAATCTCACTCAAGAAGTTTGCAAGAATTTATTTCCTTAAGTAGAATAATAAAATATTTTTTATTAATCAGCAAACTAAAGAAAAATCAATTCAAGAAAGAGAAATTGTTTGAAGTCATATTTTGGCTAATTTTTATATAAGCCCACACTTAGTTTTTCTCTTGGGAGAATAGCTTTTCACATGAATTACTTTGTTTTAACTTACAGCGGAAACGAATCAAGAATTACTGCGACAACTCCTCTATCCAGACAAGATCATAAATGACTCCTTCAAGATGGAAATGGGCCACATAAGAAAGAATTCTTGCTGACATCAGAAGTCTCCTGGGAGACCACGTCTCTGACTTTGTCCGTTTTGTTGATGAAAATCCATATCTTGAAAGAATTAGGTTTTATAAACATAGACGATATTCATAGTAATAATAAAAGAGATAGGCTTATGATAAGGCAAAATACATAAAAATATATAGCAGAAAATAAATTAATGTACACTTTTATTTCATGTGATGATCATTTTATGATTTTGTAAATATATCTATTATATTTATAATCCGAAAAATGAGTGTGTTATTCCTGTATGTATTGCATGATTTCAATGAATTTAAAAAAAAAAAAAAAAAAGATTAAAAGTACTCAAACAGATTTTAATTTAATTTATTGAAAATATTTCTCATTCTTTCTAACATTTTTTTTTAGTTCCTTTTGATACCATTACCACGAACTTCATGTAAAGAGTAATATCTCATAAAATGTATTCTAAAATTTTTTCAAAATTGTGATACATGAAATAAAAAAATCATTTCTTTAACATAAGTCAGTGATAACATTTACAATACTTTTAGATGAATAATCTTTAATTTATTTAATTTAATGCTATCTGAAATAAAATACACCGATAAAATGTGTAATCTTTCACTCCTTAACGTTTTAAAAAACAGTTGCTTTTATTAACTCTTAAACTTTTTATGATCAATAAAATGACAATATTTTTCATGACAATCTATATAGAGACTTATTCATAATCAAAATATTTTTAGAGATGCAAAATTTATTTAAATTGTACTATGCATGAGAGTTTAAGAATCATTATTAATTAAATCCTGTTTGTTTACCGAATGAATTTTCACCCGGTATTGAATTGAGAGTGACTGCTTTAAACAACGAAATCCTGATGTTGGTGGTGTCCCGCTGATCTCAATTTAAATGTAAAACAGTTTCATTGTGGCATTTTTATTAGAGTGCTTGTAACTAATTTAACACAACCAACTAACCCTGTTCTGAGCAAAGTTGCTTATGCTCCGAAGCAATTAATTTGAGAGACAAAACATTAAGTTTCTGGAAGTATCGTTTCATTTAGTTTATTTCCTTCTTTTTAAAATGGTCATCCATATATGAAAAATGTTTCCATGATATCAAATGCCCCATTCATACAGTGTATTTGTTTTTAAAAAATATCGGTTTTTCACTTTCAAAATTTAAAGAAAAGTATTGAGTTCGTTTGTTCGCGGCGAATGCGTTTTCGCCTTCCCACATGCGTTACCTGGATATGAAACTTTTCCTGATTTCAATATTTGAAAACTTTATATAAGCAGTGTTTTAAACTTCCTTTACCTCGCTCAGTTTGTTTTTTCATTAATAACAATTGAGATATCATTTTGTGATACAAAACATCGTTTTGAAAAGCTTTGAAGTAAATTATTTTCTGATATTTATATTTTAGAAGTCAATTTTCAGATCATTTCGTTTTCATGTTTATATAAAAATCCCAGTCAGAAAAATCGATAAAATATAAGTTTTTTTGAAAAAAAATATTATCTCCCAAAGGACTTTTATCTCTAAACTATGATTTTTTTTATTGAAATCAAAAACTTTAAGTAAATCTGATGTCAATTTTGAATCCAATGAAATAGATGTACGATTATTTAAAAATAACTTGATAAAGCGTGTACATTTTCAGCAAGAACACTATTTTAGTTTTAAAATCATGTTATCAGGAATTGATATTTTTGTTATTTCTATTCCAATATGTGCATTTAAGAATATTATTTCATTCCTTAAAGAACTCATGGATAATATAATTAAATGATTTGGGATAATTTTAAATTTTACATTTTTCGGTTATTTTGAGGCCAATGTATTTAATTGTTTTGTGTAGCATATTAAACCGTCTTCATTACCTATAAAAATGTCTTGTTAGTTTCCGTGGAAATTTATAATGAGGTCTATTGTAAATTACCAAATGTTATTTCAAATAATGTAGAGAGAATGGAAATTGTTCTACTGTAACTCTTACAGTAAATAACTGTAAAAAAAGTGTTATATTCCAAGTAGATTTGAAAAATAGCAAAAAAAAAAAAAAAATAAATAAAAAAAATTTAACAAATTTATTTTAAATATTAACTTAATAATACATTTTTACGCAATCTACAGAGTACATTGATAGCAAAGATTGTTTCTCAGGAGACTAGTTCCTATATTTGAAGCATTGCATTAAGACAAAGCTGAACTAGCTTATTTATGAATTAAAGAAAGTTTTTTGGTAGAAGTGCTGCCATCTATCGGTTATGGAGTAAAACAGAAGACGAATTTATTTTCAGTGTAAGATAAAGTTCTTTATCTATAAAAAATTTAGTTTCATGAATGCTGGTTAAAATCTTAAGAATACTTTTTTAGATGAATCACCTTAATACATCCTTTGCAAATTTGTCAACTAGCATTCAGCATGAGAAATTTAATGTACAGGAAAAAGAGAAGGAATGCTGGTTTAATAAAAACAAAGAATATCACAATCAAATGAGACAATAATTTCAAGACCACAGAGGC
Source organism: Latrodectus geometricus (assembly GCA_026290005.1). NCBI lineage: Eukaryota > Metazoa > Arthropoda > Arachnida > Araneae > Theridiidae > Latrodectus > Latrodectus geometricus. The sequence continues at coordinate 51,021 of JAPDSC010048846.1, forward strand.
CTTTTTCATTGAGACATCATGCTCGTGACGTGAAGAGCGCGGGCTCAAAACCTGACAAGCTGCAGACAAGCGTGTTTCCTTATGATGTCTGGAAAATTACAGTATAGATCTTGTTTGTCACATACTTTGAATAAACAACACTTATTGTTTTGGCTGTCCAAATTTCAAGGTTTTTGCTTGGATAACTTAATGAAAACTTTGAAGATTACAGTTTCTACATTATCGTTGCGCATTTTCGAAATGGTGTGATTAAAACCCTCGCTATTATATCCTCATAGAAGCAACTTTCGATTTCACCACTTGTAGTATCGAAACGTTTTAACAGAATAAATAGCATTATATGATCTATTGTATTTCTTTATAAGTTCAAAGTCTATAATTTATCGTGCAAAGATGTAGAATCAGTCAGTTTATATAATGTTTAAAGTGATCTTAGACATTTATAAGCATAAATACTTAGTTTCAAAGATATATTCCTATTATTTATTTACCATTTTTTCCCTCATTTTTAGAAAAAATGCTTATATTTATAAATAATTTTTCATTATAATTCCATTAGGTTTCACAGTAATTTCTTAAACAATTTAAATAACTGTTGAGAAAAAGTAATAATGGAATCACATCAGAATTTTTTAATATATATAAAGAAATTTTTAAAGCAATTTTTGGCACCTTATGTAGAATTTTGGGTGTGATTTTGAATTTGATGAATTTAAAATATCTAAAAAAAGGAATAGGCTATAGAAAGGGAATATAGCCTATTTCCTTTCTCTTTCCAACACGATCTTATATCTCGGATTGCTTGTGATTATAAAGGATTTTTTACCATATTCTTCTTGTTTATATTTAATTAACTTATCCATGGATTCTCATTTAAATTTCATTTTCTTATTCAAATTTTAGATTATAAGTCTAAATTTTCCGTAGTTTTATTTTGTATCGACATTAATTAGGGCTTTGAAATTCGATATTTTCTCATTTTTGTTTCCCAGTGTACACTCAAATTTATTTTTCATATAATTTCGTGTTCTTTGGAAATTCTAATCTTTTATTTTCACTCTTGTTTTCATTATTTTATTAAGAAATAACTTATTAATTTAAGTAGTTGCAAACCATTGGAAAAATAAATTTTTATATTATATGATGTAAATTTGACGAAATTGTTTTTGCTTGCCAACAAAATTTTAATAAAAATATCATACGGGATACTTATTGATTGTTTCTGCACCACTTCTTATGTTATTTAATTTTATATGCATAAGAACATACAAAGAGAAATAAGAAAACAATCTACATGTGATAGAATGTTAGCAAGGGAAAGCATTTATTTTTGTATATAAATATATCTGAGCTATCAAGATGATAAGTTTTATGTTAATCGGGGAATCAATTTATGTTGTGACACAGAGATTTTTTTAAAAATAAATTCCATTGAGATAGAGAAATGTAGACGTGTACTTAATAACTAATCACAAAAATCCCTGTATTAAAATTGTATTGATAAATTAGCTACATCTACTGATTTCATGTTAGCACGTGAGGAAATCTAGATTATTTTTGTGTTCATATACTTCACAATAGAATATGCACAGATCAGCACTAATATAATACTTCATTTAAAATAAGTTTATATATAAATTAAATAATAAGTCATTGATTGGATTTTTGATGATAAATAAATGTGAAAATAACGAGTTTGCTTAAGAGTAAAATAATATATTTATTATTTTACAGAAAATAGGTAAATGTTTCAAGAAATATTTATTGAACTGTATCTCCAAAGGAGTAAAATATATTATAACTATGGTAATAGAATAAAATTTTCTTTATAATCTCAACTGACTTTGTTACTCTATGGTTTTATTTTACAATTGAGGTTTATTTGGCTGAGATTCACAGTTAAAAAAAAACATTTTGAACAATTATGAATATCCAATCGAAGCTACGAGTTAATAAATTGAGTCTCGAGTTAACCAATCTTCATCTTGTGCAGTTTATTGTATCATTTATAATAGCAGCAGTTTATGATCTCTTGCCTCTCCCAATCATTTAACTATATATATTATCACCAATCATCCAACTCAAATCATTTTACTTTACACAATTCTTCAATTTTGTCATAAAAGTCTTTCTCTCATTTAATTGTGTATTTCTACACCTGAAGGCGCAAGTGGAAAATTGCCCCTTGAAGTTTCTTTTGAAAGTGTATGATAAGACATTTTCAACATGGTATTTTTTTACAAAATATGTCTTATATTAGTACTTAGAAATTAGTACGAATGATATGAGGATTTAAAGCAACATATTTGAACCAAAGTCCAGAGTGCTAATCCAGCAGGTGTCTTCTATCTGAGTGATGGTAGATTGATTTATTGTGATTTTTCCAAGTATCCATTATACGGATATGTACAGAAGGTAAAGCTCCCCCTTTTATTTATGTCATAAATATTGTAACACCACACAACAGCCGAATTTCAGAGATATAAAATCCTTGTGAAACGGGAGGAGGGAAATTTTAATCAGTTCTATTACCGAGTATCAAAATAGACAAAATAGTATTTAATAGAATGAAGGAATTGTTGGTTAAATGTAGTTACACAATATTAAATATGTAATAGTCTTCATTGACGAATATTTTAGCAGTTTATGTATTTATGTGCTTCAAACAGAAAATTTGAAATCTAATGACTTTTTTTTTATATTAACTTTCCAGATTTTCTTAATTCTGAATTTTCTAACCTCATTTGACATCCTATAGTGAAGTTTAAAACACAAGTAAAAAGACGCCTCTCTTTATCTATAGGACACATAAATATATTTTTAACGGAAACAATATATCTAGACAACCAATATTTAAATTACATATTATAAATGTTTCATGTTTCTCGTTTAAATCAACATAATAAGTTATTATATTTTTCGTATAATATTTTATAAGGTCTGCTTTTAATCAATGTGTGACTGAACATTACTTCACGCATGTAATTATGCCTAGGCACATTAAAAAATACATCGATCACAACAAATCTGTCATCATGCCAAAAGTGTATGCATGATATAAGTTAACATAGCAACATCAATCTCTAGATTCATTAGAGTATCTTGGTAATCTCTTTAAAAACTTTGAGTATTATTGAAAATGATTATTTACACAAACTTCTTCCTTGCCAGGGAGAACATTACTTGCTCTTAAACAAAAGAAAACTGAACAATGTAGTTTGAAAATTTATTATCTTATTTTTTAAAATTTATTTACTTTAAAAATTCAATAAATTTTTCATTAAAGTAAACCTTATCTAAATTTATTTTCAAAAACTAAACATAGAAACTTCTCGAAAAAATCGCGATATCAAGAAATCATTAAAAAAACATGTACTTTTTATCTTTATTTGAAAAGCTTAGTAATTCATTATTCATTCTTGCTAACCATCTTGTTATTTAAATGTCTTCCACTTCCTTCCTGAATCAATGATAGCTATAAATTTCTAATGAAAGAAAGCTGATTAAATTTGAATAAATTATTAACCCTTTCACAAAGATTTTCCGTTTCCTACAGGTAAAATATAAATTCAAGATTAGAATGAGCACGAAAATTGTTCATTTAATGACCAACGTTTTTTCTTAGATTTTTAGGCTGCAGCTAGCTACTCAGAATAAATGCCATCAAAAGACATGATCGATCTAGACGTATCCAGTTTAAGATAAATATTTTAAATTATTTGAATTAAAGGAATTAACGTAAAATGAATAGAATACATGATATCAGGATATTTTAATGATCCATACAAATACTATTAATCAAAAAATTGTGGCATCTAAAATATCCGAAGAAGAAAACACAAGCAAAGATAATATTAAATAAAAACCAATAAACACCAGACGTTTTCCTTCTGAGATTTAGTTTTGAAGTATTTTTTTTTTACCTTTTAATTTTAAATGTAAAGCTAAGTGAAACATCAATGATGGTAAAATAACAATAAAGATATAAACTGAAATTTATTTTTAATTTCTATGAAACAGCTGATAATGAATCATTGTTGATATTGTATGAATCAATAGTTTAATATATTATATTAACCGTACCCTTGAAACCTTATTTTCCCTATTATGTTTGCATTGAAGCATGATAATAATTGATTTATTTCTACTTAAACTGTTTGATTATCATTAATACTTTTCTTTTATTTTAAATCATGATTTTATTTTTCATATTCAGAATTGATTTCTAAGTTTTTACTGTAATATTCTTACTTCTTCGGAAGTAGCAACAAGAAAAAAAAATTTCTTACTGCCTTTTCCATGTATTGGAATATTTTCAGTCCCCTAATTTTTATTATATTGTAATATCTGGTGAGTCATTAATAATAGAATTTCTTCTGTTTCATCGTTCTTCTTATATTTAAGTCTATCTTTCACTATTTTTTCAAAGCATTGCATATTTTTAAATAATGGGAAATAAACAAATAACAGTCACATGAAATTTTTGAGAGGCACTCTGAATGAGAATTTTCTTTACACATTTCCAGAGTTTAATAAACTTATTTATATTTTTTCAGCAAGTATTTAAATGACAACTGTATTAGATGTATAAATGGTAAAAATTTAGTATTCATATTTGTTTAATTAGGGTTAATGAAATATTATTTATAACTATTTTTGAGGGTGCGAGTGAAAAGTGCTTACAGAGCAAAGAAAAAGGTTAAAGATAATAATTATTAAGTTTTTGTGTAGCATGTAGACACCCAAAAAAATTGTCTTAATAATATATATATATATATATATATATATATATATATATATATATTATTAAGACAATTTTACAAATTCAAATTACTTTATATAAAAATTTACGAATAATTTAGTTCATTGTTTAAAAAAAAGATACAAATTTCAAGGTTTAATGTCTACAAAAAAATATTACCAAGGCACCTCATTTTAATCAAATGAGATGTTATTTAATAATAAATTAAATTTAATTAATACATTTTATATGATTTATTATGAATTAAATTCAGACAAAAAATAAAATAAAATAAATAAATAAACGATCAAAATTTTAAAAAACGAAAAAAAAATACCCTTGTTGTTCTTATCAATATTTTCAAATAAGGATTTGTAATTAATGCAATATATACCATGGTTGTAATATTCCTTAGTGAATTAAATAAAGATGAAAAACGAGAAAGATAATATAGCATCTTGCGTCTGGGAAATATTTAAAAATTCAAGTAAAAAATCAAGTGATATATCAAAATGGTTATCCTATTTACCCAAGATTCACAGATGGAAAAAAATAATGCGCATTATTATATAATAATTTTGCATTTCGATTTAAACAGCAATTATCTTATATAAAAGGTATTGTTAGAAAGTCTTCGTTCATTAAAAACTATTTTGATGGCAATTTGTAGCACTTATTTCTATCAGATTGCCTAAAAAGTAACAGTTTGAAAATGGCTGCGCCCTGGATAATCTCTTCAGCTTCTCCGAAGCAGACCATGACTGATGAAGAAATGGGAAGCTTAATGTAATTCTTAAGCCTTTATTGATACTTCCTTTAAGCCATTTTATTACTTTTTTCAATTCCAAAATAACTTCACCAATAGAGAACTTTCAAAGCGCAGTGCGTTTTTTTTTTTTTTTGCTGCAATTTTTTCCTAATAAGTAGGTAATTAATGTGGATTAATTTTGAAGCTTTATATGAACTAATTGCTTATAGTTCCAATTGAGAAACACAGAAATATTTAGAAAAATATTTAATGCATGGAAATAATTGAAAGTGGTTGTGTCTTCGTATCTTAGAAGCAAAGACCAATCAGTACTCCAAAGCTTGATCTGCTACCTACAGAAGTGTTATTTAATTTTAAGGACATCGCAACCACGACCTGTTTAACATGTCCTAGCCGTTAATAAGAACGATTTTTTTACCAAGAAGCTTCCCACAGCGCAAAAAATCGCAAATACGAACACAAACCAGAAACTTGAAATCATGGAGTAATGAAAAATTTCAAATACAATTATGTAAAGATTAAAATATTAAAAACAATATAAAAGTTTGTCTAAGAAATGTGACAAATAAAAATAGAAATATACATGAGATTATGTCATAATTATGTTTAGAATACATTTGCATATAATATAATAGTTTATACATTGTACATAGACATTCTGTGGAGATTATACCCAAATGTCGAATCAATCCTATGTTATATATATTGTTAACATACAAATCACACACATACAATAATAAAAGAAAAATTAAAGAAGATTTAAATAAGTCATAAAAAAGACTTTGTCTCATTGTGCTAAAGGGAAAGTATTCTTAAGCATGTTATTCATCATCTAATTTCAAAAATTGAAAATGAACAAAGAAATTAACAAGAAATAAAAATGAACTCTGTAAGTATTTAAAAAATTGGAAACAACTGATTTTGTCTGTGCTGTTTTGTTTTCTTTTGAAATTCCAAAAACACAATGTGGAGGATAACAGGATGCGTGAAGACAATGCAGGTGAAAGAGTGCAAGCAGTGATTTCCTTCACCCCCGTTGAGTGAATTTGAAGCATTAGAAGGTTTTTTTCCTTGAGTCTTCCTTTTCAAAGCTTATTGTCTTCCTTAACAGCTCACTTAATGACTAGAAAGACAATTAATTTTGATTGCGCTAATTAGAAACTTCGAAACTTGAATGGTGGAATGCTTTCAAGAAACAATGATGTAAATATTCTTAATGTCTTTTTTTGTCTTCATTTTGCATCTATTCACTTGCTTTTAAACTGAAATTGCATCATTTTTTGAAATTTTCTGTAGAATTTTGTAAAAAAAATATATTTTTAAATAAAAATAATAAAATATTAAAACAAGATTTGCAAAATTTATTTTTCAATAAAATGTATAAATTTAGTTCTTAAAAATTAAATTATTAATTAACTTTCATGATTTCAATGTAAAAAGAAAAAGCAATTTTAAGCAAAGCAAAAGTAGATTTCGATTTTAAGACTAATCGAAATTTTCACTTAAATATTAAATTTTTTTTAAATATGAAAAACCAATTTCACACACATTTAAAAACTTTTGAAAATGTAAATATTGTTTTTCATAATATATTAAAAATTTTGAAGTTGAAGTTAAATCTTCGAAACCGGAATATTTTCCAAAAACATGGATACGTTATTGTTTTTCTAACTTTTCTGATAGTTGAATTATTTATAATTTAATTTCTCTTGACGGTTTAAATTTTCTGCAGAAATTTAAGAAACAAAAGAAATTACTTTTACTCTCTGAATTATAAATTCTTGAAATAAAGATAAAATATTCGTTTTCAATGCATATTTTATAAATTTCATAATTTACTTTAAAAGCTTTTCTTAAACAAAATAAGTATTGGAATTAAATTCACGTATGTGAGATTTTAAGTATTTTTATTATAGTATACTTATTTATAATAAATAAATGTAATAAATAATTGTTTTAACTGATATAATATTTCATTAATAACTTTTCAGAGAATGCTTATAATTTTGTAATTTTTAATACTTTACTTTAATTATTAAAATTAATGCAATTTTTAAATAATTTCGTATAAGTTAAAAAGTTTAAATAATTCAGTTTTCTTGCAAAGGGAAAACTGTTAAAAATTTTAGAAAACAACTAACTATGGTACTTAATTACTACAACAGAAGTTGATATTGGCTATTTCAAAGAGATGAAGCCGTAAATAACTTCCAATCAAAACATGTATTACAAAATTTTCTGCAAATCTAGTTAACTTCAGAACTGGTCTTTCGGTGTCACACTATTATTGTAGCTATTTGCGGACTTAGATCACAACAACAAATCATCCTTTACTGAAATTCCATACCTGGGGAAGCTTGTGATCGAAACGTTTCTCCATTAAAAACATTTTCTCTAAGGACTAGACCCAAAAATAATACCGCCTCATAATATTCTGCAGATTTTGAAATTGAATTTGTAGGGGTATTTTCGAATATTTTTTTAAATAAACCTTTAAAATTTCTCAATTTCTTTTTTCCTGCTTCACTTTATTTTGAAAATTGATTACTTTTGATTTTAAATTTTAATCACTCTTCAAATTAAAAAAAAAAAAAAAAAAAAAAAAAAAAAAAAAAAAAA
>JAPDSC010048846.1:69624-81590 GCA_026290005.1 Latrodectus geometricus
AAAATGTCATGTTTCTTCCCTTAAGATCAGCTATGAATATTCATTGTGTAATTGAATGCTTATAACATTCAGTTATAATGTTAATAAACCAAATGTGTACACTATTTTATTATGTTTATAACATTAAAAATTTAATTTCCTAGTTGGAAGACAATCTCACATGCCGATGTATTTAGAAAATTTTAATACAGGCATAATAAATATTTTATAATAAAACTGAAATACATAAGAGAGAGAGAGAGAGAGAGAGAGAGAGAGAGAGAGAGACGCTTAAAAATAATTTAATTCTTAAAATGTAATAAGCTAAATATGGAAAAGGAAAGAATAGAGTATTAAAAAAATATGAGTAACATAAATATTTTCAAAATCTGAAAATCATTCAAAATTTTAAAATTTGGTAACAGGAATCAATTTCTTTTAAAAAGTCACGTGTATTCCTTCTAAACAAAATACAATTGGGAAAATTTCACATGATGCTAATGCAATCGAGCAATTTTATTCCATAGAACGTTTTGAAATTCTCGATGTCAAGAATTAACCAATTGAGAAATTCATCAATCTCTCCCCATATTCCATTACGCACAACTGTCACATTATTTTAAAAAGGGTATATTTTTTAATGAAATACAACTTTTATGTCATTTTTCATGAATTGAATTTCTATCATGTCATGTGATTCATCATTAGTATCTAACTGAGCATTAAAAACTTGCAGTTTGCTGTCATTTGCTTTTTGTATACTCTTAAAATACTGATTGAAAATCATTCAAAGGTCTTGCTCTCATTGAGTGAAAATAATTTTACTATTTGAATTCAAAATAATCCCCGCAAAAGCTGGTGGGTTACCAATATTTTTGTTGAAGAGTCTTATGTTAGTGAATAGGATTTGTAAGGATTAGGTTTACTGAACATTTGGTTAGTGAATTACAGGTTAACAAAAATGATTTAAAATTCTTCCGTAAGCTAATCTCTGATAATAAAATCTTGATTAAAAACTTATTGGTTAATGTATATAGATTAAATTTTTTTTAATTATAATCCATATACATTAACCAATAAGGTTATACAATTGTAAGCTGACAAAACACATAATTGAAAATTTATAATTTAATCCTTTGCCCAGAAAAAGCTTCTTTAGCATTTCCATTGCAAATACCACCTTGGTAAGCACTTCTTTGATCAATATCGTAATCTTTAGCAAATTGTTTGTCAACCACAACTTCGTATTCTTGACCAATCACATTTTGTTATCCTCAGTCCGCAGTACTTTCGTAAGCATTTCCTTGGTTAACCGCACCTTCGTTATTACCTTCTTGTCCAATTATATGTCTGTTATGACCTCCTTGTCAAATCTCACCTTCCTTATCATCTCCTTGACCAATTGTACGTTTATCATCACATCCTTGTCCACCCCTTTATTTTTTTAGCATCTCCTTGTTTAATCATAATTTTGGTATCACCATCTTGTCCAACTATACTTTTATTATTATCTCTTTGACCAACAGCATCTTGTATCTCCTTGACAGACAGCAACTTTATTGACAACTTATTGGAAAACATCTCTTTAACACCTTTTAAGACATCAGTAACTTGATTATCTTGAACAGTCTTAAGCTAGCATCACCTTGCCAACTTCTTAATTTGGTAAATATTTGTTCTATTGCAACCACTTTAATTACCGTCTCTTCATTTATAATCGTTTTCTCAAAAATTCTTCTTCTCTATACGAGTATTAAGAAACGTGGATGATTAATGCATCTTTGTGTAATGTCTGTTCCGAGAAAATTGATTGGTTACCTCTGATTCATTTTTTGTTCGATTGATACTTCCCAAATTCACAGTTGAAAAACCAAGATTAATAATCTTCATGGCAAATTCAGAAATAAATCAATGAACTATTGTCTTTGTAGTGTGCAGGATTTGCATAAAATGGGAAATATTTACTATTTTGAAGACCGTTTAAGTATAAAATTGATAGATTCTTTTTATACGTAAACTGTCTCCAGCTTTATACTTCATATTTAAACTTCTAATAACTCTATCATCTTTTGATAGAGCTGTTAATAACTTACCAAAATAACTAGACCCAATGAGTTTAGTAAAGAAGTCATTATTATAGGCAGTGCACTTAAATTGTGTTCATTAAATATTTGTTATACATATTTCAGAATATTCAATGGTGAAAAAATAAAAGAAATGTAAATGAATTAATCATTAATATAACCTAATTAATCATTAATATAACTATCATTTTATCAAAAATAATGCTTCCCTAATGTCAGTAGATCTCGCAAGTTTCAATGAATGGTTCTCGTAAATCCTTATTCATGACAATTTGAAAAAAAGAAGCAGAACGTTTTTTTTTATTGAAGGTAACGACTATTTTTATGAAATAGAAAGTATTTTTTCAAAGATACTTTCTAAAACATACATTTTCCTCAAACGTACATTTATGTACATGCACTGTAACGATATTTCCAAAAGTTTACACATATACTTGGTACTATGGATTCACTTGATTTATATATATTCTAAAACATAAATTTATGATCGTATTCATTTGAGGAAATCATGGTACGGATATATCTGTTTCTTGCTGTAAACATTTCTTCGCTTCTGGATCAATCTTAATTTGTGTAACAAATACCACATGTTCATTCATTCTAATTGTGGGGTTCGTAATTCGCATAAATGTTTTATATTCTCAAAAGCATAACGGATTTTTGCGATATTTTGATACATTTGAGGATATAAAATAGTCTACTTTATATTTTAAATGAACACGTGTATGAAAATCAACGGTATTTCATTCATTTTCATTCAAGGGTATCTAAGCTCCATAACAGTTTTGGCTTGCTGTTTGTCACTCAAAACCATTTTTTGCATGATTGGGGAGAAACCAGAATCTCGTTTTAAGTAGATTTTGAATTACAAACATCCAAAATTGAGGGATTCCTATCCACCAACAATTGAACATAAGGCAAGACACTAACAATTCGGCTACAATTTCAACTGTTGTTTCTTCTTGATAATGTCTTCAAATATTAGATATTTTAACCTATTGCCTTCAATTTCATTTTTTTATTTTTACATTTCTTCTAACGCTACTTTATCTTGAACAATTTTCAAAAACATCCTTGCTTGTATTATTAAAGAAAAATTCAATTTAACAATTACTTTTAATCAGTAAAATTGATAATTTCTCTGCTCCAGAGTACAATATATTTTAACTCAAAAGAATTTATGTTTTAAACAAACACACAAAGAAAGTAAATATTGCTAACAACTTTGTTTTAAACATGAGCTAATCTGACTTCAATTTAGGATTTTATGCGTCCCAAAATATTAATGGAGATATGTTTTTATATAATATTACAATTTTAAAACTAATAAATTGGATGTCGTTTTGATACTTGTATATAAAAAAAATAAGTTAAAATATTTTAGAGGCGAAGTTTATTACGAAACATTTAAATAAACCGTAACAGAAGTGAAAATTGAATAAATGAAGAAATTGTAATTTCAAGAATGAAACTAATTTTCCTTGTATAAATTTTTTATTGAAGATCTTGATAACAAATTAGATGTAAATTTAATCAAGTGAATTTTAAGCGATAACAAAAAAAGTGGTTAACCAAATACGATTGAAAATATCTAAACATTCGAAATTTTTTTTATAAATTCCTTCATTCGTATTCAAACAATAGTATTGTACTTTCATGGAAACAAAACTGATATTTGAAATTAATGCAGTTTTTATACTAAAGATTTACTCTAAAACTGGCTAAGTATTCAATTTCAGTAAAAATGACTGAAAAAGCTAACAAAATAGCTTTTCTTGAAAACATATCAACAGAAGCATTAAAAGACGAAAGTTTGTGTCTAAATAGATAAAAGTATATTCGTGAAAATATTAATCTAATTAGTAAAACAATAGAGTATGTCAACACATTTATAATTTACACTTTAAAATTTGACAATTTTCAATTCTTAAGTATATAAAATATAAATTTTAATTGTATCAACAGAAATCTCCTTGAACAGTCTACATTTTGGAACTTTAGAGTAAAGTTCTATGCTTAAAAGTAAAATTTGTCATTGACGTATCTAAGGAAAAAGGAATTTCTAGTTTGAAAATTTCTCAATTATTAATAAAACAAAATTAAATGTTTGCTTAGTTATGCTACGAGCATTGAAATATTCGGTTGACATTTTTAATAAAATTGGAAGTCATTGTATTTATGGATAAAACAATGAATAATTAACATATAATATGAATAAAATCTTTTTCTACTTGAAACTTGTATTTAAAAACTCCTGCTTCTTTGCTTCTCCTCAAGAGGTGTAGGATTAAGAAACGTCTGGATAACGTTAATAAAGTAGACATGATTGACAAAACAAATCCCCGATCATCTGACCAAATAATTGCAACATTGTTTCAATGTCACTCCACTCTCTTGGAAAACTTTCACTTAAGGGACTTAAATTTCTGGAAGCATTTTGAAATAAATACATTATTTTTGTAAAAATGGACACAAGCATAACGTTCATTATTACTGCGCGACGTTTAACAACAAGCAATTTCTTGTTGTGTTCTTCTCGTTCCAAACCAGAAAATTGCTTAGGCATCTAAATTCAGGGATAAAAGGTACGAATTCACGGAAATAGACAAAATAGTTAAAGTATCTTGACATCCAGTTTATCAGAAGTTCTCGATCTTGTGAAAACATGAAATTATTTCTATGTCTAATGATTCGATATGCAACACTTCTGGGATAAAGATACCTTGCATCATCACTCCCCCGTCGCATGATTGAAAAATCTAAATCTTAAAGTACTAAACTACACTACACTACAATTATCAAACTATATATAAGCATCAGAACATGCACAGTAGAAGAACTATTCGTTTCCTTTAATGTTGTAGATGGAATAAATGATTATCACGCTATGCATAGAAATCAAAACATGCGCAGTATGTCATTTATTCATTCTCTTATACAGAAGAAGGTATGAATGAATCTTAATCAACTTCTGATAGAAAAAATGATAGTTTATAGAGTTATATTTCAAGCTGTCAATTTTTGTCAAAAATTCTTATCTGCCAATTCTTGTAAAACCTAATCTAACACATTTTCTTTTTGTACATAGTCAAGGGACTACATAAACATATGAGCTGGCACATTCCTCTCTATTTACAAAAGCGGAATTTCATCGCTCTTGGCTGAACTGTGTAAAAGCTAAATAAAATGCATGTACAGTTACTGTATTGATACAGTTCTTTTATGCTAATCTCTGATTAAAAGCAAAACTAGATTTCGACATATTGAATTTCTATTATTGTGATTCTGAGTCTGATTATGCCAAGATGGCAGGTGATTTGTTAGCATTCTAACCTTTATTTCAACAGTTTATGGTTTGAATTTCTACCATAGACATGAAAATGGTTTCCGAACGCTACATGTAAATGTTTATCATGTTCAGAAACCATTTTAAAGTGTAGGTCTTAGTTTAATTAGCTGTCTGTGCAGAAAATTACCATTGTGAGAAAAAACCAATCGAATTAATGAGAATAGAATAATGAGAAAATCATCAATCTAATAATGTAGAATTTTTTTTTCCGAGAAGTAGATGAAGCTTATGGGTTCTTGTAATATTCTTTTATCATGCAAAAATAGAAACTTTCATCTTAAAATTTAAGTTAAACTTTAGTTCCCACTCACAAATGTATCTGTTTATTCGTTAATCAAGAAAATAAAAAAAAACTTCTTAAAATCTTGAATTCTTTGCATGTAATTCTTTTCAAAAAACAAAATTTACTTATTTTTGCAAAGTTTAGAAGCAAATAAAATTGATTACATATTTATTTTAGATAATAAAATTTCAAGCTTAAGCACTAAAAATAATTGAAATTTTCTAATATAATATACAATTGTTCGCTTTCTGGAGGAGATTTTTAATCTAAGTGCGCAAGAAAAGAAACTGGCCATCACAAAACTCAATATATTTACACAAATAGAAGAAACTCAACATAAATTTTTCATATTTGTGTTATGTTGCATCACATATGCTTATTTTTACATACTGTAATTTCCATCATTTTGTATACCTTAATCACCTATTTTAATTCCATTCGTATTTCACAATAAATTTATCTTTCTAAATTTCCTTTTATCAGGTCACATTAAGTTAACATTCTTAGGTATCTGTCACTTTCCACATTTGTAGTATTCTCCATGCTATTTCATTTCTACTTGATCAATCAATTAGTAAGGACTTTTAGACTATTTACACAGTCTTCCATAACAAAAAAGAAGGTATACTCATTGGAACTTCTCCGCCCGTAGTACCCAGAAGAAAATATTCGGTACTTATTTCACTCACTTTGTAATTACTTTTTAGATAAACGATTTATCGGCAAATACATAAGCCCATAAGCTCAACGAGGTAGAAACAATTCTTTTTAAAAATCAAAAAAATAATAAATATTTCAATTTTTATCTAAAAACATGTCCAGTGTGTATGTAGAAAAAAAGAGGAATCACTCTATAAATATTTTTCTACCTCTATAATTACATATAAATAATAGTTTCGAAAGCAGAAAGGCATTAGACCTACGTTTCTGAAGTGAGCAAATTTCCGGAATATATAGTCACATAAGAAACTTTACAGTGACCTAAATTCAAGTCAATTATATTTCAAATTTGTTACAAAAAGTTTCAATATTAAATACGAAAAGAATAAATTTCGAAAAGAAATATAGACAGTGGATACAATTTTGGTATGAATTCCAAAGAATTTAGTGAAGTCAATCTCAATTTATGCCCAGGCAAACGTTTGGTGGGCAAACAAATTAAAGATTGCATTTATGTAATCTCTTGTTACGAAATTAACTCCAATAAAAATATACTGTAAAACTATTTATAATAATAAACGATTGCCTTCAACTTTTTAACTCACTAAGCTCGCTGGAATTTTTAAAATTTAAATTAGCTAAAATTAATTTGAGGGAATCTTCGAATGAACATTCATTGTTACAAATAATACAATAATCCCAGACTATCCATTTTGAAATAACAAAGAATTTCACAACTCACTGAAGCACCCGTCGTTGTTTTTTAAGGATTTTCCTTTTTCCCCACTCATTGACTTTCAATCAACTTACTTAAATTTGAATAATTTTGATTGATATAATTAAAAACATTGAGAATGAATTGATGATCTGTAGAAATATATTAAAGGAATGTATGAGCTGCAATTTTTTAGACCGTACAATCGATATTAATTTTTAATTCTAAGTCGAGGAAATTAGAGTTAATGATATAAATTCCGGAATCCTAATGTAGTCTAACAAACTGAATTTGCTTTGAAATTTCCTTGTAGAGTACAGAAAAAATCTCTTACTACTCCACAAGGTTTTTTTTTTTTTTTTTTTTTTTTTTTTTTATTTTATTTTGGTATCTAGTATTTGCAATGTTTTGGTAAACGCGGCCAACCAACTCATACTTTATAGAATTGGTTGAATGACGAAGTTGGTATTTATATAAGTAAGCTTCATTCTCTCATTAGATGGCACGTTATATTTCCGAAAAATTATCCATTTCTAGAAGAATTTTTCTGGCTACCTTTGTGAAACAAAATTAATGTTTCCCTTTACCAGGTTGCTGTGACCTGAATTTTTCGTTTTTTGACATTTGCTTATATTACTAGGACTTCAAGAAACAGCATTCAATTAATTTAATGCTAAATTAAAGTGGGTTGAAAAACAAATTGTGATTCAAAACTCCTAAAAAACCTTTTAATCAAGAATCAAATGAATACACGTGAATATTTTAGAGTTTCCAGTATTCCACAAAAAAATACGAACGATTAAGCAGAACAAAATGATGTTAGATTAGTGCTTTAGAATTCATTGAAAAGTCCTCTCCTGGTTTGAGACTTAGAGAACTTTTTTCAACTTAATCCATTTTAACATCCATTGTCACTTTAACAACTCACTTAATGACCAGAAAGACTATTAATTTTGACTAAACTAATTAGAAAGTTTGATGAGAAATGCTTTGAGTATCATACAGAAAACAATGATGTAAATCAATTGTGCAATTTTTATTTTTATTTTTAAGAATTTTCAATCGGTATGTTTTGTTACTAGGTTCACAAATCTCATTACCTGCTGTAAGATTCTAAGCATGCATTCGAATTGCTTAAAGTACTAAAAGATATTTAAGTTATTTTAAAGTAATAAGTCCATGGCAGGGAAAAAAATATTTTGTAGAATTCCCTAATTTCTGTTGGAATTTGAATTTATTATGAAATATTTAGCTTAATTTGTAATAATGATAAAAATACTAAAAATGTTAAAATAGTTAATTTATTATTATTTCCTAATAAGTGTTTTAAAATGTAATTAAACTATGTTAATATCTTACTTCTCCATTAAATATTTAGATTAACATATAAACTATTCCTTAAGTGTAAACGATGCTTGTTTTAGTCCCTCTGTACATTTCCCGTCACCAATAATTACTCATTTTTTTTCAGCATGGTTACCTTAAATGTAAATTGAAGCAGCTGTTCCTTTATTAAAAATATGGAATTTTGTAAACTATGCAAAATAAATATTGCAATTATTCTCAATAAAACACTTCTAGTAAATAAAAAATAATACAATAGGTACTCCCTTTAGCTATTTTTGTCTCAATTGTAAATTTTATAAAATAAAATGCAGGAAAAGTTATTTCTGGAATCATTTTTCTCATAAAAAAGTTTTTACGTTGAATATTTTTCTTACATTTTCTAAGACTTTCGTATTATAAACAATCACGGGCCTTTTTGTAAGAATAAGCCTTTCTTTCAGAAGAATAACTTACTTGAAATGTCAATATCAGTTACAATATCTTAAAAGGATATGTTTTTGGTAAATCATTTTTTTATGTTATCATAACCATAAAAATATTAGGCTAATAAAAATATCGACTTTGATATCAGTATTAGATCAACTCTCATTTTTAATAGAGTTTTATAATTATATTTTGTAAAATGTGTTTGTGAAATATGCATGTTGGGAGAAGTGACTTAAGCGATTAAATTTATGATAAGACAAAAATCTAACAGTACACAATTTATGATACTGGGGCTAAAATACTATTAATTATAACCAAATTAAAAAATTTAAATTATTAATTGTATTCAAAAGGTAAATGTAAGAAATAGTGAACTAGTGAGCAGTAAATGGTTTACTTTTTTATTTACCATAATATTTTAAAAATATTATAAATATTTCAAGGATTAAAAAGGGTTTTTAATATTTAAAGCATTTTATTTCAAATAAAAATACTTAAAACTATTAATGAGCTTATCAAATATTCCAGAAAAAATTATCATTAAAAATAATTTTAAAAAACATATTTTATCTGAATATAAATAAAAATATTTATTAGATAAAGAAAACTAAGGAATAAAACTTTAAAATTGTTTCAAAGAATAATCCTCATAAAAAGTTCATTAAAGATTTCGTTCAGAATATTTTTTTCTAAAATAGAGCTTGAACTGATAATAAAAAAAAATTTAGTCTAGATTTTAGTCTAATTAGACTGTTTTAAATTTTAGTAACTGTCCTTAAATCACTTCAAAAGTTTTTATTTAAAATAAGCTAATTAATGTCATCACAAGAAGTTATAAAATTTTCTTTTCATAATTTCATAAATTTGAATACAATTAGGAAATTAGGGAGTTAAATAAAAAGTATCTTTGGGATTGGAGGAATTTTCACATATAAGAGGCAAAATATAAAAATTTGTGAGTTATAAATTTTAAGAAACTATAAGAAGTGCTGATTACTTTTTTCTACATATCTTAATCTAATTTAAGATATTACTGTCCAAATTTCAGTAGAGTATTTAAAGTCATACTGTAAGACAACTTATTTACAGAGAATTAGTTTACGTTTAGCTACACAGAATGTTGTAGCAAATATATATAAAAGAAAAAAAGAGAGGATATTACTCATTTGCAATCATCTTTCCTGCGTGTCATATTTAGTTTGAATATAATTCCCTCTGATTAAAAAATATGACATAATTTATTTGTGAGAATAAACAGCCGTGTCTCTAAAAATTATAGTTTGTTTGTATTTGTTAGTATACCTAGTCGGCGTGCCTTGTAAATATATTTAATTTATTCAATTTTTTCTCTTAACGTTTTTGTATAAGTGGCAATCTTACTTGAAGTTTAGTTTATGAACTTCGTATTTTGTATTCTCCTTCGTATTAAACAATAAACTTTCAAAGGTTCACTGCATTTTGTTTTCCCGCATAATTTTTGTTCCTTCGAATTTTCAAATATTGATCAAGTCGTGCTCGGAATTATATTGAAATACATTTGTAAAACGAAGTATCGAAAAAACGTGAGACGAAAGTTTTTCTTCCAATTCTATTGATTGCAAATTGAAGTTTCAATTCCGATTTCATTGACGGTAAATTTTTATAGTAATTATGGATCTTAAGTTACTTTTAATTAAGGAAAGATTTTTTTAAAAGGCATTTTAACAAGATTTATAAATAAAATCAATTTTTAAATTATCTATTCAGATGAAGCAAAACTTTATTTTTCTGAAAAAGAAATTCAGAAATTTAACTTATGAGATATTTAATATTTTAGATAATATACATTATATGTTAAGGAAAATGTAATAAAACATACATAAAAGAATATCAAACACTTCAAAATAATTTAATTGTGATTTATATGTTTTTAGAACATAGAAATCGTAACAATGCTACTCGCAGGGATATAAATTTAAGTTCTTCAACTGACACTAAAATAATTTATCGGTGTAGGATAATCTCAATTATCTTTGACGACATTGAATGGCTTTCGTTTTCAAATTTATTCAAGGCCAATGTTGGTTCTAATAATATCTTGTTTCAAAAACTTCAATATTTTATAAGCTTTTGTAAATCCGAATCTCTTGAGATTATTCACGCAATTCCTATAACAGATTATGAAATATCTTGAGATTTGCTTAAGGATATATATTCAAACAAGAATTTCTGTAACTACTCTTATTAAATAATTGTCACAGCAACTTACTGCAGATTCTTTCCTAGTTCAATTTCACAGTTTGTAGAGGCGATTAACCAGAATACTTTAAAACAGTAAAGTTAATTATAAAGAATTTAAGAAACCAATTTCTAAACCACTTTTCTACTCTTAGAAATAAAGATTAAATGTTTTTATTATAACAAAAATTACTATATGCGGAAGTGTGAACAATTTTTAAAATCTTTTAGTTTCATAAGACTTAAATTTGCAAAATCAAATTGTGTTTTAATTATTTATCTAGTATACAGTGTATTATGTCATGCAAGAGTGAAAGTGAATGTGAAACTTGCAAACATAAGCATAGTTCATTATTTCCTTTTTCAAAATCAAAAGATTCTGCTGCACATTCTACAACCAATAGTGAAAACAGTGAGCTCTCTGTACATGCTATAGTATTTGCTACTCTGGATATAGTAGAACAAACTATTCCTTGTTTTTCCAACCAGATTTTGAGAGCCATGGTTATAAAAATCAAAAAAAAAAATTGTGTACTGCTTTAATTGTAGTTCAGATATTTCCTTCAATATTTCATCAGTTACAAAACGTAACGTCTTTTCAGTAGCAACATGACTTTTTGACCCATTGCGATAGTTAACACCAAGTGTTGTTTTTGAAAACATTTCTAAAAGAAATGTGGTAAAGACAGATTAGAATGGGATGATCCTATTCACAAAAGGTTTATACATGGATACCCTTCTATAAAGAATTAAGTTTAAACAAAAGTTTAAAGATTATTAGACTTGTATTTGTTGAACATTTTCATGAAATAGAGCTGCATGCATTTTGTGACTCACCTAAAAAAGCTAATTGTGCAGCTATTCATATTAAATCTTATTCAAAGGAAGGCAATAAAATATTTCTTT
>JAPDSC010048846.1:86590-110515 GCA_026290005.1 Latrodectus geometricus
TAATTACCAACACAACGTAGGAAAATATAATTTTCAGCAATTAGTTTTTCAGGTTTCCTCCCTTGCAGTTGAACATGGGCATTACGTTCTAGTATAAAATTTATGAATTGAATATTGATATTTTGCAAATGATTGTGATATAATACATATACATTATTATCTATTATATAAAAAAAAAATCACGAAATAATTTATGGAATTATTTATGGGAAAAACATTAATTAAATCTATTAAAAATAAGACTTACTTTAAATTTATTTATTCAGAATTAATATTCTGTATATTAAAAGGAAAACTGCGATTATTTTTTGAAATCCTATTAGTTTTATTTTTGGTTGACAGATACCACAAGCTCCTTAAAACAAAAAAAAAATCATTGTTTTTAATAGATTAAAAATCATGCTATAAACAATAGGAATGACAAATAATCCGTATTGTTAGATAGGAATAAATTATAAGTTTACTTATAATATTACAGGATTCTAATAAAGTTCTAATAATAAAGTTGAGATTTCAAAACTTTTTTTGAGAATTTAATTTTTTATGAAGTATATTCTGTTTGTTAAATTTTGACTACCAAAACTTTTCAAGACACTACGAACATTTTTTGAGCAATTTTTTAAATGTATTTGATATTAGTTATCAAAATTTAAAAAGAAAACAACATACAGAATCAGATGGAAAATTCAGAAACACACATTTGATGTTGAAAGATTTTAGGTTCGATTTATTGAGATAATTATTTCTGAAAACAAATATATTTAAGTACCTGTAAGCATTTCATACTTTATGCAGAAATTTTTAATAAAATAAAACTATAATTTGAGAGAGAAAAAAAACTTATTAATGGATAGCATTAAAAATGAAAACTCCATTGAATTATATTGTTTTACGTTAAATATTTTACACGTTTGTTAATATGGTTAAGCACATACCACTGAAATTTTATTTTCATTTGAAATACTTTGTTCCTATTTTTCATTTGTGTTTAGTAATTTGAATATAATATTGCTAATATTGGAATTTAATTTACTTGTGCATATTTGTATAGATTTTCTACATATTTTTTTAATACTGCCATGATAATCTTTACGTTTAAAATCTATTTTATTTTTCTAATTAAAATATAATATTTCATGTTTTGTTACTTATAATATTTCATACAATGAATTTTATAAAAGGAAAATATTAAAAAGTTTTCAAAATCAAGAATTTTCAACGATTATTTAATTAGATTTTTTACTTAATATCATGTCGTAGAATGTATTATTTATATAACGTAATATAATTTTTGTAGATTTATTTATATCTTAATGAATCGCAGCTAACGTAGGAAACAATGTAGCATATTGGTTTTATAAGTTATTGCTTATATAAAATAAGAAATAATGAAAATTCTGTTGAAATAATATGTACAATTATATCACTTTTAAAAATGTGTTAATATTTATTTTAAAATCTAAAAAATATGTTGAAAAATTCCAAATGTATCTTAATTTAAGCAATCAATTTTTAAAAAAATATATAAGCACAATAATATTAATTTGAATATATAAAATATCTAATTCTTGAAAATTGAATTGAATACAAATAATGCATGAATAAAGCTTATATATTACATTAAGATTTTAATAATATCCATTGCATAAAAATATTTATGTAGTGGTTGTAGGAAATTATTTAATCTCTTATCAAATTGTTTAATATTTCTTTTTATACAAATTTATCAAGTACTTTATTGAATAATCTGTAGCATAAGATCTTGAATTCACAAATAATAAATTCTAACGCAAATGTGAGAGATAAATATAAAGATTAAAAATTGTCTGCTAAATTCGTGTAAAATGTTTTAATGGTTTTCGCTTGCAATATTAGTTTCACAATAAATTCATTTTATTGAGAATACTTTCTATAAATTACTTTATAAGCAATATTTTATTTCCCTTCAGAAAACTAATTTAGCCTCAATTAGTAAGGCACAAGATCTTGCATAATTAGTTCAACTATAAAGTTTAAGAATCTAAATAGAAAAATTTACAAGTCTGTTCTCTAGAGAAAGATCAACCAATGATTCAGCAAAATAGGCAACTTGTGATAAATAACTCATCTAATTTAATAGGAACTATAAAATTTGGAAAGCTATGTTTCTATCAGACAAATTTAAGACAAACTTCAGTGCTTTCAACTAATTTCAACCAATTTGCAAACTAAAAAATACTTTCCCAATTTATATAATTATGCTGTAAAGTTAGAGTGACACGTTGGGAGAAAATGAACAATTTGTTT
The DNA here is from genome assembly GCA_026290005.1 of Latrodectus geometricus. Taxonomy (NCBI): domain Eukaryota; kingdom Metazoa; phylum Arthropoda; class Arachnida; order Araneae; family Theridiidae; genus Latrodectus; species Latrodectus geometricus. The sequence continues at coordinate 88,877 of JAPDSC010048846.1, forward strand.
AACAGAGAATGTAGGTTATAACTTTAATATCACTCACTTGTTTCATTCTGCAAAAGGAAATAATTGTTTAAGGAATTGATGTATAATTTAATTTGTTGATTCTTAACTCTATTAAATGTGCTGTGAAAACTAGGGAAACAAACTCAAGTATTTTTATATCTAAAAGTGTATTTATAAAACTCTCTTATGTTCTTTAATTGTTTTAAATCTTTATCATTATTTGGACATATTTTAAACTAATTTATTCTTCAAAGAATACTAATTTTATGAATTCAAACATCCATGGAGATTAGTATCAATTTGTGAATCTTCATATTTAAAGTTAATAATTTATACATATATTCTTGATATCGTGCGTAAAATAAGGATATCTTTGGTTTTAGTTAAACATCAAAATATATTTATATTTTATGCATGTAAAACAAATGTATGCTCAAACTATAAAAGTGAGTTCTACTGTTCGATACAAGATGTACGAATGAATCTAAAATAAGTATTTTATGGCAAATAGACTCAGAAATCTGAATATGTATATGAATTAAGGAAGTACCAAAGCTAGAAGACTTTTCAATTAGTATAGAAGAATATTTTAATCCATGTATTTGATTATATATTGAAATTTTTATTTTCCACAACATTTTATAAGGATTCATTGATAATAACATGTATTCCTTTTGCAATAATTAATAAGCAGAACAAATTCCTTGACTCATATTATGCTGAAATATTGCAATGAATGTTTGCCGTTATCAATTCCATAAAAAAAAATATTTTACCCCTATTTTCTTAGCCTTCATGAGTGCTTAGGAGTTTTCTTGCATTCTTCATTATGGCTATGGTACACAATTAATGGAATGAATGTTTAAAAGACATTCACCACACTATTCATCTATTATGGCCCTCAACTGCAAAAAATTACAAAGCAGGACACCTAGCCTATTCTTCAATTGGAAGTATGAATATTGACAGCATTTTAAAATATCAAAATAGAAAAATAAATTAGGTTGATTCTAATTTATATTTTCCATGCTTATTTTTACATATTGTAATATATGATATTGATTCGATAGTAATAAAAGTAAAGATAAAATGTAAATAACTTCATTGAAAATATATTAAGGTTTATTAGTTTATATACTAAAATTCGGTAGTCAAAAATGGCTCCACAAATGAACTCTTCATTATTCTAAGCATTTATTTTTAGTACATACTTAATGTCAGAGAAAGCAAAACTTTTATAAGCCTGAATCGTGGTCTAGGGGTACAGCTTCAGGTTTACAGGCGCAGGTTCCATTAGGCTGGTCAAGCTAGACTCGGTCTTTCATCTCTTTAATGGGTCGATAAAATCAAATACCAAGCATGCTTACGAAGTAAGTACTGTGGGGTTTGCGTAAGTCTCTGAATTCCTAACTGGAACATAAGCTTCACACCTCAGAGTCCTTAATCAAGAAACAAGTATTGGCAGTGTAGATCTTGGACACTACAGCTATGTTAGCTGTCGTGTCACTGGCTTTAGCTTAATATAAGAACGAAAAGAAATTTTGAAAATGTTTGAAATCCAAATAAAGTATTAACTTCTTAATGCTAATGATAGAAATTTATGTATATAATGAAAACAATTTAAACCGACTTAAGAAGTGCTTATCATTAATGCAGCAAAATATGTGATATATAAATATTGATATGTATTCGCTGTAATATTGTACGTTTTCAATACATAAGTTTATTGAAAATATTTTACTCCTTATTTCCATAAATTAAGATTATAGAAAAACCAGAGCATTTTCATTGAAAACTTTATTCTATATTATTATGAAAGGAATCAAATTCTCCAAATCGTATTTAGATCCTATTTTGGAGACGTTTATTAATGAGATATTAGATATCTCTCACTTTCAATGATTTTTACATATTCATGCACAAAATTTTTCAAAAGATTGAATTCAACTTATTGAAACAACTTAAATCCTTATTAACTTCAGAAAGTTAGTTGAATAGTAATTCATTATTAATTTTTTATTATTTTTAAATGTAATGAAAATAAAATTAATAAGAAATGAAAAATGAGATTGTCGGTTGGATGAAATTGAAATTTATTTCAGCGTAGTTAAATTAGTAATACTATTTTAGATATTTAGTATTTTCTATAAATACAAATGTGAGATTCAATATTTTTATTTTTAAATCTGCAAGCTTTACAAGAAGCAGAACGTTTTTTTAAAATAAATTATAACTAAATTAATAACTAGGCAAAGTTTATTGATTATATATGACTTATTAATAAATTTATCCCCCGAAGAATTTGCGGAATATTTATAATAGGTTATTTTTATGAACTACATATTGAAACATGTTTAATTGGAATAATTAATTCAGCAGAGATAGCCTAAAATCTTTTATGTTAGAATGAGAAACAAAGTTTGAGTAAATTATTAAACAATAATTACTCTCTTTCAATCTGTTAGCTCAGAAACATAGAATAAATTAACTAGTAATTAACTATAAATTAATCAGTTTAAGTATGTATCCATGTATTTATAACGTTCTTGTATGCGTTATACCATTAGCCCAAAAACATTAAGCAAGGCTCACAGCATTCTTCCTAAATTAACAGGAAGTGAACCATTACTTCCCTCTCTTTAAATTAAAGTTATTTTTTGCTCTATCGTTTTCTTCATAGCCTTCTTCTTTAGTTAAGTCGTTATTAAGAGCGTCTAATGCCCCGACCACCCCATGTTGCCACAGTTTTCCCGTTCTGCTCTGTCTTCATTAGTCCGCAATTAAAAACATGGGGATGGGGGAATCTCCACCGTAGGCAGCGAGAGAAAAATAATACTGGCTTTGTGGGAGAAAGTCTGGGGGGTTGCCACGGAAAATAGTTATACACCATTTGCATAATCAACTTGATGACCCCAGTGTGGAGGTGCTCCAAGCGATAGCTGAAACTGGAGGGGAAATGAAAGTGCGATTAGATGCAATTTGAAGATAATGAGAATGTGGGGGAGAGTAGAGAAGATTTTAATTGCATATGTAAATGAATTGGGGGGTTGCCCCGTCAGCTCGCCCGTGGAGTGCGAGGCCTCATTGCGGGGGCGCTTGCGAAACTTATAGAACACTTTGAGAGATGAGATAATTTAAAACTAACAGACACGCGATGGAAATAAGTTTATTATTTCTTCTTGATTTCCTTTGATAAAATCTGGAAGTTGCTTATGTGAGAGTCCGGTGAATTAAAATACTTCAGGGGGTCTTTGTAATTAAAATTTCCTGTATGGGTGTTTGCCGACGAATTCTTTCTGAAACCAATTAAAACGACTTGCAATTTCAATTTTTATAAGTAATTTATTCATATATTTTATGAAAAGAAGTTAGAGTTACATATTAATTTTGTCTTTAAAGAAAGAATCCAACTTATGTAAACTGTAAACTGAAGAAGCAGCACTCATTTCTTTAAGGAAAGAAATGAGTTTATAACTCGATTGAAGGAAAAACCATCGTAGAGACCATTAAATGATTTTAGTTTCTAATCCCCCACTTTTGAAATGATGTGAAACTTTGAAGATGTGAGTGCAAACTAAAGTATTGAATTCACTACTTAAACAATTTCTCGAAATTGGGTGAAGCTATAGGATAGATTTAACCAGCATTTATATGCCCCTGGAAACTATATGCCATAGTACAAAGTATTTTAATGTAATTGTTTTTGGTAGGATATATATATAACTACACTACACAATCCACTGATAAGCATCTGGAAGCAAATTGTTACTATATATATATATATATATATATATATATATATATATATATATTATTGTAGTTGTCAAGTGGATTTGACCAACACTTAAGCACTTGAAAGCAAAATGTATACCATGCAATTCATTAAAGCTGTTGGATGAATTGTTGTTGTTGGAATTGCGAAGAATTAGTATGGAGTTAGCGGACAATAATATAAACTCATACAGAAATAAAAATACTATACAATTTATTATAATTGTTAGATAAATTATAGTTGTGTTGAAATGCAGAAGCAGCTGTGTAAGCTAAACTGCTATTAATTTGAATCTAGAAACAAAATACTAGCATCCAAAGAACTTTATTAAAGATATTAAACATATTTAATCGACGTTAATAATCATTCGTAATTAATAAAATACAACACAAAGCAATGCTCATAATGGAGCCCACACAGCTGCTGTAGTCTGATGTTGACATTCACATCTCTTCCTGCTTTGAATAGAAAGGTTTTACTGCTTGATGTAGACAAAAGCGACTTTCTAAAAGAGCCAATCAACTATTTCCTCAAGATTATTTTTTTCTATTGAAGTATGAGAGAGGAGAGTGCTTAGATAAGATGTTCATATCTCTAGGTTATGGTTCAAATGACAAAGTAGTTTGTTGTGCTTAATTGCTTATATCAGCAGGCAAAATGAACCACAGTAACCCATTGGTAATGAAACAATCATTTAAATAAAATAATTGACATTTTTCTTATTTCTTATAGATTTTTAAAAAGTTTTATGAAATTAATGAACTCCAGTGGCTCAGTATCTTCACGCCGGTTTCCGTTAAGAGCCATAAAATGAAGCATCATATCCAAGGAGCAATGAATGAGAGGGTGACCACGTTCTACACCACTAAGTGTCTGGAGCTCCGTGGGTTGGTGAGGTGTCCGCGTTAATCTGCGACGTCCAAAGTCCTTTCGTTAGTGTTGTATCTATTTAGAGAGGAAAATACCAGCTCAAATATGACCTCGTCCCCTTAACGTGGTTAAAAATTAGGAAGCGCAAGGTGATGAACGAGTATCCTAAACCTGTTAAAATTAAAGTCCGGGGATTGCTTAAATCAATCTTTATGTATGTTAAAATAAGTAACTGTTGTCAATTAAAACTTGTATAATGATACAATATTTCTAAAATATTCGTGTATCATTTACGATATACATATATTTAGAAAAGTGTGAACATTTGTATTTTTTCCACTTTATTCATATATTCCTTTGAAAAGTCTTTTTAAATAGTATTTGTTTGTATCGGTAGTCACATTACATCGCTGTATAACTCACGAACTGCTGGAATATCTTGCCTTACCCAGATACTCAGGTAATGCTATTTGGATCTTTCTATTTTTATAGATTTTAAATCACTGCTCATGTTGGTAAAATCTCTGGGGTAAATATATCTTTACTAGATAAGAGTAAATCCAGAGTAAAAATCAACTGAAAGAGCAGAAATGAATGTGCTCTAGTTTACCCATTTTCTGGAGTAAGCCAGGATTGTTTTGTACCTTTACTACCTCTCTAGACAGTATTATGAAACTTAATGCAATGGTACTTTTTCAAAATGATCCTGAATAATATATAAGAGCAAGAAAATGGCGCATGTTATTATATTTGACTGTGATGTACTCACCCTTACTTGACAGTCTTCTTTAGGTACTCCTGATGCTAAAATATCATTCTGCTTCATAAATGGAATATATGATTCCATAAATGAAGTGGAAGACCCTATTAGAAGGTGGTAAGTTATTTTGAATTTGGAGCTTGGTATAAAATGCTTTTAGTGGGTATTCTTTGTCTATTGAACCAAATGCAGAAGAAGCCTGAAATTAAAGGAAATATCAGGACTCTTAAACTCAAATTCAAAACAAATTTAAATTCTCCAGTCACTTGAAATTGTTTTCTTATATATTTTTAAATCAATGAACTTTTTTATTTTTATTCATACGAAGGTCACCTTATTATTCACAAAATTATTAACATTCAAATTAATGTGGGAGGGATGATATTAATAAAGGAATAGTAAAAACTCCACAAGAAATATCACATTTAATTTCGATTTTAATTAGAAACATAGATGAGCAAGTTGTAACCTAAGAAAGGAACGAAGATCAATTTTAATAAGAACAGAAATTAACTGGGTGAATATCAGACGGGAAACATCAGGAGATTCAATTTGTCTCGTCTACTATACGTTTAATATCGAATAAGAGAAAAATTTTCATATTTAATATTTTGGAAGTTTTTTTATAGCTTAAATGCAAGATTTTAACCATAAATATTTTTGATACTTTTAATTTTTAATTTCGTAATAATGAATGGAAGCTTAAGAAAAGGCAACATTTCGGCTGAAAGTAAAATTTGATAAGAGAGCTATAAAAATTATTTAATTACAAACAATTGTGTCAAGCTTTGATATTTCATTTACTTGGAAAATATGTAAGCACCAGCATACTTCTCTGTTCTTTAGGAGTTCAATGAAAACTTCTGAGTAAAGTGGAAGACTTTGTTATTCAGAAACAGTAATCAAGCAGAAAACCCACAATATTTTATTCACTAGTGAAATAGTATTATTTAGTCAGGAGATATTATGGTCAAGGTATGTTTAACGTCATCTTCCAGCTTTTAATTAACAGGATGGATCTTTATGTTTAGTGAAGAGGATCCAATATCTTCTTACCCAACCAGACTGGCTCATGGAATTGTGCATGTACTGAAGGAGTATGGATATATAATATAGAATAACTTTACACTAAAGAGTGAAGGAAAACTTTGCAGTATATAAAAAATATATGTTTAGTAAATGAAAATATTTACGACATACATGACAGAAGTTCTAAATACTTTTTTTTTCTGCAAATTTACAGATTAATTAAAGGAGTTGAATGAAAGATCACCATGTCAGTCCTCTTTCTTATTTGCTTCATATGCAGCATGACTTGAACTTATAAAAGTAAAAAGGCCCTTCACTAAAGACAGCCTTATTAAAAAGAGGCTGTAGAAATTTCAAAGGCTTCTGAAGACACTAAATTGGCTGAAAGTTCTGAATTAGTGTTACTTTCTAAAAAAATATCGTAGGGAAGACTCATTTGACTCAATGAACAAAAAGAGAATACTTCCATTGAATGGATTAAAATATATATATATATATATATATGTTTTAATTTTTGAATAAAAACACCGATCAATTAAATGCCAATTTATTGCTTATAATTTTTCACATCAATTTTGATAATTTCAGCGTTAAGACCTTTTTTCAGCTCTTCTATAACGACAAAATCTATTTTTTCAGTTGTATGTTTTTTTAAAGCTCAACAAAAGCAAATGATAGTGGTTATGCTATTAAAGCTTGAGAACAAAATTGGAACTTGTGATAAGGTCACAATGACTGAAAAAAAGAGAAATTTGATAAAGTTCGTAAAACAAAATGGCGCAATTTGTACTGTAATCCACCATTTTATTCATCAGAGAACAATACAAGGAAAACTTATGAAGGCAACTGAAGTTTCCATATTTTTAAGTAAATTATTAGAATTGGAAATCAAATCCTTTTGCACAGACAACTAAAACAATGTTAAATAAAAATTGAAAACATGGAAAAATATAAATATAAAAGTTGGCTTCAACAACTAAGTGAGGAATTTATAATTTTACCAGTAAGTTTGCTTTATCCGTATTTAGAAAAATGGAGGAAGAAATGTTGTTAGAATGCTTAGAAAAACAGGTTTTCTTGGATATTAAAGCTTTGTTTATACGGGAAATAAAGCAGGTAGCTTTAGATATGTGAATTGAATCTTAAGTTAATTTTAAGTCAGATTAAGCACTTTAGATATTAGTAGAAAAACTACGAGCTATCTTGTTTACCTTGTTGCCAATAAAAAAAAGGAAGAGCTATTAAAGTTACAGATTTCAGTTTCAAATTCAAGATATCATTAGATCAAGTCAAAATATTATTCAAGGTATCTGAAAGGCAGTATATAGTTTCATATGAATCCTATTGGTGTCCCAATTGAAATTTTACAAGCAGTTTGAGCTATGCTAGTTTCATTTTCTTTCTCTTTTGCAGACCAAAAGTTATCATAGCTTTTTAAATTGCTATGGAAAAAAAATTAAGATCTATTGGATTAAAAATGTAAGGAAGTACTTACAACTTTATGAAAATATTTTTCTTCTATTAAATTTACTAAAAATAATCTGCTATTGCGAGCAAAGAATCAATAATTAAAAAAAGTTTGAAATTATCAAGTTATTTCTCTTCTTAAAATTTATTAAAGATCAATCTAATATCGGAAAAAAGTAACAAACATCACCACATTTAAAATTCTTAGGAAAAAAGTGGCTTGGGCATACATTTATGATAATATTTTTACTCAGTTTGATGTAATTTGATGTATTTTGTGGAAGTAAATTAGCAAAAGGAGACTTCAAGGTGTGAATATTCTTTTATTAATGAAAGTAGGTGACCTGTGACATCACTAGATAATATTTTTTGAATTTGCTTTTAGAGTACAGTTAATTTCATTTAACATCAGTGGTTTTCCAAGTATTAATTTGTATAACTTGCGCTTACTGAATGTTCTTTTCAATTTAACTGCTCAGAATCGAATACATTATATTCATTTCTAGTTTCACCTACTTCTTATTAAAACCCAATTGTAAAATTATATTCAAAATAAATAAAATTATCAGTCTATTTTGAAGATAAACTTATTTCACAACTCCTGAAATATTCAGTTCAGGTACAGTCCTAAATTATGAATGTAATAAATCTCTGCTTTGATTTTAGCTTCCTTTTTTTCAAGTTCAACTTTAACATTCCTAAGTTTAACTTTAAATGAATGCAAAATAATTGATATTCTTGCCATTTTTAATGACCAAAAGGAACATGATTTGCACGAAATGTAAACTTCTGTTAGTTATCGAAGTAATCTTTATCGGAATCCAGCACACTCTGCCATCGCGTCTCCAGCTGTACAATTCAATTGCTGTAAAACACTTGCATTTTTAACCACGAGTGCTTAGGGCAAGTCTGCTTCAATGGCATGAACTTCTTGATCTGAAATTTTTAAACTTCAGTCTAGCAGTTCGTTTATTCACAACACTGTCTGAAAACACTTGATATATTTTGCGATTTGACGCAGTAGCTAATGAACCTGTTCTGGAATTGTAATGGAAACAATATCAAATAAGATCCTTGAACTCTACAATTTGTCTTTGCTACCGTTGGAGTTACGATTGATGAATGAGCATGATTGAACTGCTTTTATGACGTAAGGTATTCCATCTATTTCCGACCAAAAATTCTTAAAACACGTGATACACAAAGAAAATTAATTATTCTCACATCATTCTATGGAAAAGTGAAAGTAGAAAAAGATAATCTTATAAGGTATTTAGTTTTATTAATGAATATTATCAAATGCAAATACTTCTTTTATTCTGTTCTTGTGTTGTCTCCTATTTATCTATAAAATTCAATATAAAGAAAATGAAATTGCTAACTGTGATCATGTTTAATGCTTCTAAAGATCTGTCTCATCCGTTTGTGATATTGACTTTGATACCAGAAGGCAATTTTAACAAAGAATAACTTTTATTACTTACAACAAGAAACAAAGATATTTAAGAGGAGTGAAACAGCGCGTCCTCTTAAATTGAAATTAAAATGTTAAGTGTTCTGTGTTCCGTTCAGATCTCACTGAGAGAATAAGTAATCCGCGCCTACAAAATGTGCTCATTGGTTGGGTACATTTTATTAATTTAATATTATTTGAAGAGAAATGTGATAAACAAAATATTTCAGTTTTATTTCAAAATTTTAGATTTCACTTCGCGAATTCAAGTGTTTTGTACAGTGTTTCTTAGAAAAAATGTGAGAAGTCACCACAGGTCCTTTGCGAACTTATAACTGAAAATCTTTGATTCATAAGATTTTTAAAGATGACAATTCAGTCAGTGTCAACATTAACATTTTTAAAAAATTTCAAAATTAGGAAGTGATTTGATTTTTTTAGAAATTTTAGGTTACAAAATAAATAGCAGTGAAGAGATAAAAACAGAACAATCATATATATAAAATTGGTATAACAAGCTATTTTTAATATATAAACAGATGTTAAAAAATTGTTCTAAAAATTCGTATTAAACTTATACCTTAGACTTATTTAATTATGTAAATATATTGTAAAGAAAGTGATTATTTTTAAAGAGATAAATGAAAAATTTAAGATCTTAACTCTTAAATGACAATAAAGAAAAAGGCATATGGAAATATCAAAAATTTTTGTTACAAAAATTAAAAGAAATAAACATAATTGATAAGCAGTTATAAAAAGTTCAAATCTGTTACAGCATTCTTTATTAATTTACTGTATCATCACACATCAAAGTAAAAAGGTGCTTTGATTTTTAGGTTTCTCTTTAATATTAAGCCCCGTGAAGTTAACGGCGTCGAATTTACGAGGCGGTTGCCGTAGCAACCTCCTAGCCGGGCCACAGCTGGTCTTGTCTTGAAAACGACCCATTAGACGGGTACTGCTGCCGTTTCCCTTGACTGATAAGATCCTGAGGGGAGGGGGAGGATTTGAAACAAAGGAAAGTATAAATCTGATAGTTCTGCTATAACCTGATCCCAAGCAAGAAAGAAAATAATGAAGATGATAATTTTGCCTCTTTTGAATCCTTCATGAAATTGTGTGAAGATTATTAGGTATCTAGTTTACTCTTAATGAATTATATCTTTTGTTTCAGATTTTCTATTTTCATTCTTTTAGAATTTTCATTATTATTTCATTTTTTGGTATGGGTTAAAAATTTAAAAAAATAATTTTTTCCACTTGTATTTAGATCAATAATTACATTTGAAGCTTGACGAAAAATCATAATTGTGGAAACAATAAGACTCAGTGTCCTAGGGAAAACAACAGCGTGTCCAATAAGTGAACACTTATTTTAAAATGGAAAATCCCAGCCTCTAGTCCAATTACTGTAAAACAACCAAAGATTAAAATTGAGTTTCAGCTTGTATACCTGTGAAGGGATGGGTGCTTCAGAGTTTTAAGGTTTTCTCCTTTGCAATATATAGATATGCTCCACTATTATGAAAATTCTTTCTTAAAAGATATAACACGCAATGAATCTGATAAACATCTAAAAGCAACTTAAGCTGATAGGTTTTTCAGTGAGGAATGATAAAATTTAGTACCAAAGGAACTACATATAGTTCTTTTTAATCATTTTATAAATATACAAAGTTCTTGCATTATTAACACGTTTAATTAATTTTACAACTGACTAAATATATGTATTTATTATATAATTAATAATTATATATATTTAGTAAATATTTAAAAGTTATAGTTTGGGTTAAATATGTTTTACACAAACTTACTATTTTACTATGAATTACATATTTCACAAAAATAGGAACTCGCAGAATATATTACATATGAATATACATTTATGAGTTCTTATGTATAAAATATACAAATTTATTACTTACTGAACGAGCAAACCAAACAACTTCTGACGAAAAGCGTGTACAACTTGCCATTTGAGATGAATTATTATTTTTACTCTTTTACCTATGTTTTAAAATCTGTACAGATACACGAAATTAAATAATGAAATTTAAAGTATAGATCAGTTAAAAAAATAAATAAATAAATAAATGAATGAATAAGGCAAGGAGTGCTTGAAAATTTACTTAAGTCATGAAGTTATCATAAACTAAAGTTGGGACTATTAATAAATCTGAACTGTTCGGAATCTAATTCATTTCCAATAAGCAGCATATTTAGAAAAGTTGGAACTCATTTGCTGCAATTGGCTAAAACAAGGATTTTCAAATATAAGTGTAAATATTTTTCAAAAGAATTCCACACTGAGAACGTAAAAATATGAAACCAATGTCATGCTATTTTTCTCTATCTCTAATTATTGTGCGTAAAAGCTTTAGTACGTGTTATAAAATGAAACATCCACCATTGAAATCAGCAGTTCTGACGTGATTTATATACACTTGCCAGAAAAATCTGCGTACAAACTCGCAGTAAACATTCTAGAGAGCATAAAATTACATTATAATGTCAACATAAATTCAATTTTTATGATTTTATTAAGTATTTATTGGTGTTCGTAATAATTACTTAAATATAAATAACAATTTCAGAAAGATAACACTTGTTTTTCAAATTATCAGAAAAAGTTTGCGTACAATCACAAATTAAAGTGATGTTTGGAAATTAATCTTCACTTTTTGGCCTAAATGAGCTTGTATGAAATTAAATATCGTCTGCATTTATTTTTTAATACTTATTAATATATCTGGTAGCAATAAAACAAATAGAATAAAAGACTGTCTTTGGTTCAAAAGATACATTAGTACTTGCAAGCAAGTGGACTTAAAAGGAATCCATTTTAATGCACAATGAGAATCCATTTTAATGCAAATAGAAGTCAAAAGAAATTGTTCCTGATGAAAGCACAATTAACAAGATGGATAGAGGAACTCATTCTTCTATCAAAAAGTGATTAATAATTACAAGTCATTGAAATCTGTTATTTCAATGCCTCGAAGTGGCCGTCTATCTTCTAAGCTGCCTTTACGAGAAAAGAGATGCATCCTGAAATCCATACATTTAAATGCAAATATTACTGCATCTCAAATGGTAATTGAAAAGAGAAAGGTTTAAAAAATATCTTCTTAAAGATACAATACAAAAAATTCCGAAACAATCTGGCTGTCATGGCTTGTAACTCGTAGAAAGCCATACATTTAAAATGTCAATCAACAAAAACGTTTTTGCCTCTAAATAAACCTTCTGAGTTTTGGGGAAAAAGGTAATGTTCTCTGATGAAAGCAATTTTTGTATCCTTGGCATCAAAGGACGTAAACTGGTATGGAGAAAGTGTAATGATTTGGGGGTGCATGGCATAAAGGGGAGTAAGTTGACAAAATTTTGAACCCTAGCGATGACATTTAGTTTCGACAAGATAATGATTCAAAACCACAAAGACTACACACACAATGATCCAACAAACTGACCACAACGTAAAGCTCTGACTGTTGTATAATATCAAAAACCAATTGCATACTTCTCCACAATCTTCAGAGTTAAGCCCAATTGAACATTCATGGAGTTTATTGGAAAGCAAGATTCAGCAAAATAACATGCCATCGAAACATAATGCTCAAAAGAGTGATTATGATGGAATGTAATAATGCGGAAACCATAAAACTTGCTCACTCTAAACCTAAAAGATTGGAAAAGATTCTTAGAAATAAAGATTTTTGTAACCAGATATTAAAATTTCATAGAAAGTACAAGGAAATATTTTTTATAGACATTTTTCATTTGTACGCAAACTTTTTCTGACTGCTTTTGTGTAACTTTTAATTATTATTTTTTAAGACAATGTGTGATATCTTTTAGAATTGGTTACTTATTTTTAAGGAATTATTAAAGAAATACTTTATATAAAAATTGAATTAATAATGACGCTATAACGTATTTTTATTCTCTCTAGAATGTTTATTGTTCGTTTGTACGTAGACATTTTCTGGCAAGTATAGTTCTATTTAATTATATCACTTATAACTAATTTTAAAATACATACAAGTGAACAGTATGGTCACATTAGCGACATTTGGAAATAAGTTTTCAATCAATGTAGTAGGAAGTAGGGAGTGAAATTTGATTAGTAGCCCAAATGAAGTGATATTGATTTCTTATAAAGGAGATTAACCCTATAAGATATTGGAAAAAAAATCGCCAATCTTAACAAAATATTAGAATAAAGTAAATGTAAGAAAACATTAAAAAGTAAAATATTTTTAAACTGAAATTCAAGGAAAAATGTGACTTGAATAGAAATAAAGTTCCATAAATTGTTAACATAATTACACAAAAAACAATTTTTGTCATAATAATCAAATTTGTACTTAATAACGTCTATTTAAAAAAAATTAATTACATGGACTCAATTTATCGCCAGACGGCGATTTTACTCTTGGTAGTTGTCAGGTAACATAAACGTAGATTTTTTACATTATATAATTGTGTTTATTCGTTATATTTGAATTTTGTAAATGTGTCCAATTTAATTTTATGCAGCAACTTAATCGTAATATTTCTTTAATTTTGCAATGCGCTTTTAAAGAAAATAATATAAGAAAAATTATATAATTAAGTGAAAAATAATTTTGAGAAAAAAAAAGATGAATTATAGTAGCAAGAGAGAAATTTGTCTCCAGAATTGTTTTGTGGAAAATGATCGAAGATAATGAATCAGTTTGCTTATATATAGTCGCCATTTTACTTTACCAGAGTAGCATTTTAAGAAATTAGTTTCGAAGAAATGTTTTATATAAACAACACATGAAGATAAAATGTCGAAATAAATATCATCTACTCGTAAACTTTCAGCTTTAATAGTATTCTACTTTAATAGTAAACTTTCAACTTTAATAGTTAACTTTCAACTTTATTAGTAAAATGGATTAAACTTTGATAGAATTATGCGGAGTGCTTTTTAAAGTAACAAAAAACTTCGTCGTGGATACTCGACATGTGACTTTGACATCACATAAAGTGTGAGTAAATTTTAAACACACATTAATCATAATATTTTATTCCTTAAAACGCCTTTCATTTTTGTGTCGCTTTAAATTTTCAAAATTAAATATAGACACAAAACATTTTATGTTTTAAAACAAATAAGTTTGACTGGAAAGGCATAATTCCTTCCTCACGATTTAATTGTTAAAAAATAGCATATATATCGAAAATTAGTGTAAGACAATCATGAGTAAAATGAGTGTTCAATTATGCATTAAATAATGATATGGCTGAGTTTATTTTTCAAAAACAAATGATTAATTCGATTGACAAAATGGATTGAATTTGTCATTCATAATAAAGAATTTTATCGTCGTTTTCCTACTAAATATTTTTGAAAAATAAACTATGATTAAGAACTAAATTCCATGATTATAATTCATTTCTTTGTTGATTTTTAATGACAAATAAAACATATTAAGAATTAAATTATAATTAACTAAAAATTTTCTTAATTAATAAACTATTTTGAAAATAAATGTACTTTAACGTATTGAATGATATTTAGATGATATCAAGTAAACAAATTAATAATATCTTTTTATTGTCCTTTTGCGATATTTTTCAATACCTTTTCTGTGTTTTGGTCACAACCAGACTTCTATTTGCTTGAGAAGGAAGACATAAAAATATTACGAAAGAATATATATAGAACATTTTTTCATGTGAATTAATGGATTCAATTTTCCGTTAATTTTGTTTCAAAATTTGTTTTCATTTATTTTTTCGCTCTTTTATTAAAATTTGATTTTTTTTTATTTTTCGCCTTTTGAAACATTATAAATATTTTATTCTTTAAGGTATATTTATTTTTAATCAGTATTATCAGTTTATCTAGGTTTTAATATACCATTTTTCTAAAAATGTTTTTACTATAGCAAAATCTTGTGCTTATAATTGTTGCTTTCTCGAGTCCTTTCGAATTATATTTACCTGTTCAAAAAATATTTATTTGATCAAAAATCCTTGTACAATAATTTATGTTTTTGTAAATAATTAACTTATTAATTATTTATTTAAGCATTTGCATTTTAAGAAACATTCATAACGTACGATTACACAGGCATATTGACAGTTATTTGGTCGCCAAAGAAACGGCTATGTAATATAACAGCTGTAAATACAAAACAAATTAATCATTTCATCCCAAACATTTAATTACATTTAATCTATCGCTATTCAATCGGACATATTCTAGTATTTTAAAACAATTTGCGACAATGCTGAAAATTTCCATTGTAGAAAAGTCATTTGTTGTATTTTCTTAAAAGATGACGCATAAAAGTTGGCGTAAATTTTGTCATTTACGGTTTCAAAGTTTTATTCAACTCTTTCAACCTGATCAAGGGCATTAGCCGAGAAACTGGTTTAAATTTTTAAAATTAAAGGATCTACAGCTTTTCGGTGCTAAGCTTCAATTAGCGTGGCGTTAGTAATTTCAAAAGCTAAACATTGCTTGCTTTAGTTACACGTCGCACAACTTGGCCTATTCTTAACAGTAACGAAGCAGGGGACTTCGGCTGCAACACTCGATGTTTGTTCCGTGCAAATCCCCGAAAGCCTTTTGTAAATTAGCTTTATCTTTACGCCGATAAAGTTATTTGGATTTCGGAAACAAAACAGATGATTCAACTTATTGAAAATGCTTAGAAAGGGACTGACCTAATATTTGGCTCACTTTTGGATGCTTTGGCTTTCTGTAAGAATGTTGAATCAGTTTCTGAAAGATGTGATTTGCTGCCGAAGTTTTCATTGGCGACATTCTTAATCAAAGAACTGAGTTATCCGCGAGTTTAGCCAATCCAAACTACAGATTTACTTCTTAAACAATAGCGGAAATATATTAAAATGCTATTACATAAATTTAGTACTCGAAATTGTATAGTAGAATCTAAATATTCAAGGTTTTAGTTGAAAGGAACTTACAATAACACATTAAAAGAAATTTAATAATAATTTAGTATTTGTTCCGTGCTTCTAAATTAATAGTGTCATATTTTTTGTTTCATTATTTGAATATTTATGTTTATTACATATGAAAAGTAATATATATAAGATATATTAATGTTCTGTAATTTATGTATGCACTACTTTATAGATCACATATTTTCATTTCACCAGTGTAGGTGATAATGTCGCCAAATATTTTTATCAAATGTAACAAGTTAACATAAATTGCTGCTTTTGCAATTAGTATTTTTTATCTTTTACGAACATTTTAAATAATAAAAAAAGTTTCGCCTTCAAAATATATATTTTTTTTACAATAATCAATTACTACTGCTTTATCGTTTTTCCGTGTGTAAACTTTTAAATTAACTCCTAATATTACATTTCTCTATGAACGCACACACTGATTATTTTTGGTTATGTTAATGTCTTACGGGACACCTTTCGCGTAAAAATAAATTAGGGTATATTGGTTGAATATTATGTATGATATATTAAAATAATGTAAACAATATTAATAAAAAATTCTGATTTCCATTAAAAACATTTTATTAAATTTTTTTCACAATATAAATATAATTTTTGTTTAAAAGAAAGTTAGGTATTTTATAGTGATTAAGCTCAACTGAAAAATCAGCTTTACACTGAATTTGTTTTTATACATTACATTAACATATATTGAACAGCATTTAAAATTCCAATTTAAAGGAAATAAAATGGAAAAAAGTTTAGCTAATGTGTGCGTTGCATTATTATTTATATCTATATTGTTCAATGTTAATAACGGATAATGGATCCTGCATAACATCAATATGATATCATGGTAATATGGGCCAATTTGTAAAAATGTCCTATAGAAAGACAAAGCTAATGATTTATACATGGCCGGATAACAATTTTCCTGTATTAGACTGCAGATTAAACTATGTCAAAATGCAACTATTTGCTGATCTACTTAGTCACCACGCATTATTTAGCTCAACGGTGAGCTTATTATAAATTAATTAAATATCAACGATATAAACCACTTTCTGAGAGAGCTTTTCATAGATAATGGGCCATGCCCTCGCGTGCAAGAAAAAACCCTGGAAAAATCAAAGTATTCACTTTGATAGACGTGTATGGAGAATATGGAAGTGCAACAACCAACTTGTGCTTTTACTAGTGGCTAGGATTGAACTCAATAAATTTTGCTGTGATTTTGCAAGATCTTAATGATTACTTTGAATATAAAGGAAAGCATTACATTCCTGTAGATTCGTTCAACAATATCTGGAATTGAAGTGAACTACTCATGACTTTAGACATCAATCCACGGTAATGTTCCATATGCTTACCGTAAAGATAACTTCCAAATTATATTTAAAATTCATCTTCGAAATACTTAGCGAACTGAAAAAAATATTTTATCGCATTCCTAAATATATTTTATTATTAAAAAATCCATAAAAAAAAGCTTTTTACTGATCATTAATATACTTAATTTCCAATCAAACAAAGATTGCTATTGATGGAAAAAATAAAATATATATAATTAGGAATAAATATTTGCAAATTAAACTTCATTGAAATCTTTTACAGTCTCAAAATGTCAATTATGAAAGGTCTGAACCCAAAGAAAGGAGTTCTCAGACATTGGGATTCAATTAAGACGTTGTTTAGGGTTATTTAGACTTCAAACAAATTTGCCTATGGAAGTCTGCGAATGAATAGAGGCAAAGATAACACTTTGGAGACAAAGGCTTTCCTCTAATCGGATCGGCCCTCAAATAAGCTTAAAAATATCTCTTTCCACCACGCATCAATTCACTTCACTTTTAGTTAAGCTTCGCTAATTCTCGAGTGCTCTCAGAAAATACTTCCCTTCGAAATTACACAGGCATTCTTCGCGTTTTAAAATTTCTCACAAAAGAAGTTCTCCCTCCGCCCAAGAGGAGAGACTATTGTTTGAATTTTAGGACAAAACCTTCCGCCTACAACCCACCCCCGAAAGCAATATCAGTTTGAAAAGTTCCCCCCACGAAAGTCGCGAATCCTGCTGTTACGCTTGGCTTGAGGAGATATTGGAGGAGAAAGGAGAAGCGAGATTGCCATCCGCAGGTATATGGCGTCGATATATATACTCCGGGACTTTGAAAAGGAGGAAAAGCTTTTGGAGAAAAATGTTTTTATAGCTCCTCTTCTCGAAGTTTAAAGCGCAGGTATATATCTTCCGTGCTTTGGGCAGCTTTCGAGTTGACCAAAGGGGCTGAAGTTGTTCACGCGTAATAAGTTATGGAAAGCTTAGCAGAAAATAGATGAGTGTCTCATTTCTATCAAAATCACATTTGATGGAATGCAAAAGTAATTGTTTGTTTTCTTAATAAAGAAAATTATTTAAAAATTTCTGGTGTTTCTGTTTACTTTCCACAGAATTCTTAATCCCAGTCACTTTTAAAATAAGAGGAACGTTTGGTATCAATTCAGATGCTACCTTCGTCGCTTAACCATATTTCAATATTATGAGTATTTGGTTGTTCTGTTATTTCGTAAGGATTTCTATAGATAGAGCAATCAAACCTATTTTAAGGTATTAGTACACCTACTGAGTATTGCTTTTTGAAAAGATATTTTCGGACAAGGGGTTGTAGATGACGGTAATCAAAAGACTAAGGATTTTAGAGTGTTGTAAGTCATTTTAATATTCTCAATGTAAATTATCTTTCTAAAGAATTTTCATATACAGTGTGCTATATTTACTTGTCGCAAGGAAGAAAACATGGAAAACTTTCAAGCAACTATTCCTAACCACGTGGAGATATAAGGCATTGATAAATAGTCTGGCACTTTGGAAATAAGGAAATGCTTCTGAAGACAATTTTTTTATGCATTTTAACTTTTCAAAGCTTTATAGCACAGTTATAATCTTTCTTGTAGTGGTTAGTGTACCAGAAAAAGTCATTGTAGGATATATGTAGAAACATCTTGTATAGAATGAGTGAAAAGATTAGTAGTAAATAAAACAGTGATTCATTTCTGCCAAAATCGCATTTTCTGGATCAAATATAATTACCTATTTTCATAATATACTATGCTATAGACAAATTTCAAATGATTCGATTTACCTTCAGATTGCAGCCAATGAATATTCATTAACCTTGTTCAACGATGAACAAAGGAGAGAAGAGTAAGCCAATTCAGGTGTTGATCTCGTTAGATAACCGTTGACCAAATTTATGAGAATGGGGCACATTACTGTTGACGACGATATGTTTCTTACCATATAAGAGATACTCTATTGGTGCTAAACATTGTAAAACACATGTATAGCCTTTTATAAAGACAGTTTATAGATAATGAGATGAGTCGCCTTATCATAAGGGGAAATCCTGAAAACAAAACCCAAAGGACCTCATTCGGTGGAGCAAATTATTTTTCTGGGCAAAGCGGTTACCAATAACGTTATTTTTTATATTATAATTTTCACCCAATTTTATTCAATAACGCTTTCTTGAACTAGAAAATGAATGTGCCAAGGATCCGTTAATTTAGCAGAAATGAATAAAAATGCAGAAAAATTATTTTTTAAAAATTAAAGATTTACCTGTTTTTGTGTGTCTTATGTATACATAATTGTGTTACTCTAAATATTTCACATTATGAAATAAAATTGATTGCTGCATTG
Organism: Latrodectus geometricus; assembly: GCA_026290005.1. Classification (NCBI taxonomy): domain Eukaryota; kingdom Metazoa; phylum Arthropoda; class Arachnida; order Araneae; family Theridiidae; genus Latrodectus; species Latrodectus geometricus. Next base: position 108,888 of record JAPDSC010048846.1, read on the forward strand.
ATTGTTATGTAAATAGAGTAGTTTGAAATTTCACAGTGATTGAAATATTCAAGAACGACGTCTATCAGGCTCGCGGAAGGTTTGATGACTACCAAAATATTTTGTTGTTAATGTTTATACTTGAGTGAAATATTTGGTAGTATGACTGACGATTAATTCTTAAAGTTAGCTAATAAGATACTTGTAAACTTTCGCATATTAATCGCGTTGTAAGTGACAGTTAAACAGCTTAAATTATATAAAGTTTTGCTTTCTCTCTACCGCAATGTATTTACCTAGAGGCCACAAATAAATATTGTATTTAATATTGCTATCGTATAATTCCAATGATAAAGTGGAAATAATATATTTCCACTTTAATTTGTAGAATATTTCAAAATTTCATCTAAATTTAAATTTTAATTATTGTTAATGAAAGCAAAAATAATAATTACGTTTTAGAGTAAGTGTAGTATAACAATTACAAATATTTATTAACTTTTTCTTTGGGTTCTTGTGACTGTCGTATTTAATTACTCTGCATTTATATTATATTCTATATTTTCTCTTGTCAAAATCACTCATTCATGTGCCTAAAAATGGTTTTAAAATCTTGTTTAATTTCCAAACATTCATTTGAAAATTTTAACTCACTGAAACACCTCAATCTTTATATCTGAGACTCGTAAATAAAATATTTTCTAAATAAATTAGTAATATATTGTAATCGTATCATTCTGAATTTAAGTTGATTATGGCTCTACAATTTATTTACTCATGTATTTCATGCGGCATCGATTGTTATGTAATATAAATGGTAAAATATATTCAATGTTTATAGTAGGAAACATGAAAATTTTATAAATAACGAGTATTTTTTAGGGTTTTATCCATGCAAGTTTTTCTTTCTAAATTTCCATAAGTAAATAATTAAATTACTATTTTTAATTTACTATTTTTAATTAAAATCACTGAATTTTAAATTTGTGCATCGCAAAGTGTATGAAATCATGACAATTATTAATAAAATACACATGACAAAAAACATTTCTTTTAAAATTAAAGAGCTTTTAAATGTAAATCTAGGAAATTATTGGTATGTAATTCGTTCGTATCAATGAAAAATCAAAATTGAAATAACATTCTGCGAAATTACTTATGTTCTTTCTGCATTACAGATGTTATAAATTAAAACTAAAGTTAAAAAGATAAAATGAATTTATAAAGACAAAAGAAGAAAATATATTTACATTGTATATAAAATAATAAAAAGTGGTCAATGAGAAATATTCATTTTAAATACACGTGTTAGACGGAAAATATAAAGATTTCAATAACTGTTAAAACATTTTAAACATTAGCATTCAAAACTCTTAGATCACATAATATCCATGATGCATATCAATTGTTTAAATTATGAAATGTTTTACGAAAAGAATGACGAAATATGTGTCATTTATAAATTGCTTGAAATTTAAATGAAATGACTCCAAATATATAACTACCTTATTAAAAGCACTAATTTTACTTCAAGAAATAACTGCGGCCTTTATAATTTAAAACCTTTTATTTTAGTGAATTGGTTTCAATATGAATTCTAATAAAGATTATCTAATCTTTCGCAACTGCTATATATATATATATATATA
>JAPDSC010048846.1:117269-144805 GCA_026290005.1 Latrodectus geometricus
GTTTTTTTTTTTTTTTTTTTAAATTGCTGTACTTTTAAATTTCGCTTCGAAAATTTGGCATCATTTTCCTTCGCCAAAAAGGAGGATATTTCTGTTGAAAAAAAATTCTACCTTTTTTTAATCTAATAACACTGCATTCTAAATTTTATCTCTTGCAGAATGTCAGCAGTAGCTGGTTAGAAGATAAGAGAAATCGAGTTGCCATATCATGTATAATGGATGGTATATCTGAAGTAGAAGTTACTTTGTCACAAACATTCTTTTGGCTTAAAATATTCCGCGGGAAAATAAGACCTGTCAGAATTCATGGAGCTCAGTGACGGTGAAAGTTGCTGTATGAAACACATCACTTCATATATAAAAAGTATATAAATATACTTGATATTAAAAATTTTAAAATTACGTTGCTCATAACTTACATAGACGCTTCTAAAATAAAGATATATTAAATTGCAGGGAAGTCCGTAATATTATACAGACACTTTCTGAAGAATAAATGAAATACACTTTTTTTTCCCCAAAAAATGTGTTTATAAATTTAAATGAATAAGAAATTTCACCCACACATAGATATAGATATATAATTTAATAAAAATATTACACATTTTTTTTAATATTTTGAACAAATATTAATACAATAAAGCAACACGATAAGATTATTTAAATATAGAAAAAATAGATTAAATAACTAGTATGCAAAGCGAAATTTACAAAAGAAATTCCAAATTTGAGTCATTTAAATAATTACACAGATCAAAAGGAAAACATGAAAAACAATAAATCAGTTGAAAGGAATATAAACGAAATAATTATTTTTCTTGTATTCTTTCTTCAATTTAAAACTTTTCTGTTGGGCTTTGGTGTGCAATGACTTGATTTAGACAATAGTCTTCAGTTATACTTTTTAACATATTACCTTCATTTGAATTAATTTATTGTTTTTCCTTTTGATCTGCACATAACTATTTAAATGGCTGAAATCAAAATAATTTAAAATTTATTTTGTAAATTTCATTTTTGATACGGATAATATGTTCCATCTTTTTGCTATATTTAAAAAAATTGCTTTATTGTATTTTTTTTTCCAAATATTAAACAATTTTCGAATATTTACTTTACGGTGGTCCTGTCTAAGTTGCTTTTGCATTAAATGTATTGTCATGCGTATTATATGTATATATATATATATATATATATATATATATATAAAACTGAATTCTAAGAATGTATATTAGTTTTAAAAATTTAAGCAGAAACTTTAATATAAAGTATATATTTTTTTACTTATATTACAACATTTTAATCTTTCACTTGAATGATTTTTTTTTCCTTAAATCTGATAATAGAATTCTATGAAAGCTTTCCTTTCGTAAAAACTTTTCAGACTTTTGAAAATACTTTTTTTGTATTTTTAAATGAAAGCTATTTAGCTTTCATTTAAAAATGAAACCTTTTTGTGATTGTTTATTAAAACTTTCTTTTCATTTGAATACATTTTTTTCAGAATTATTTTCATTTAGTACAATCGAACATTGATCTACTCTGGAATTATAAATTATCAAACTTTATGTTTCAGCCTGCTTTGAAAACACTGGTTATTGAAGATAATAAATAATTTTTAAAATATGTATTCTTATTAGTTATGACGAAAAAAATTAAAATTTAAATATAAAACTTCACAAAAGTAGGACTTTTTTTACATTTTATGAAAAGGAATTGTTTTTTTATATTAACAATGTGTATAGCTTAATATGATGATTTTATGATTACCAATATTTAAAATAGCAGAAATGAAATAGTCTTCCATAAATATTCCTGAGACGTCTATGTTATGTAAAATAAAATAAATTAAAATAGAAAAATAGATTACAGAATTCTGATGAAGAAAATGATATTTCTTTAAGAGTAGAAAATCATTGTCTTAATGAAAATATTTGCTAAACAAATCATAGCTATATTTTTTCGACATGATTTAATATTCCCTGGAAAGAACCTAAGAAACACAATCAGTTAAAATCCAATTGCAATGAAGCGTTTTATATTCAATATTCATTAAGACCTGTTGGAGAAGTTTGAAAAGCAAAGTTAGGGTTCGATATAATTTCATTAACTTTGAAAACGTCACCACTTAAGATTTAATATTGACATCTTTATACACAAGTGACGAATACGATTAAATTGCTTTTGATTTTATAAGAAGATATTATGTTGTAAAATCACATTTACTTTTTTTATAATATTGTTTTTTAAATTTCAGAATACATTTTATTAGATTTTGGATAAAGATTTATTTCATTTACTAGATTTCGGAACTAAAAAGAACATTTTAAATCATAAAATGTGATGATTTTGTCATAATAAGTAATTAAATATAATTTTATGTTTTAAGACATGATTTTATATTATGAAATCTTCCTGTGTAGTTTTAAAATATTAAAAAGGGCTTATAGCAAGTTCAGAAATATTTTACTGTATAGATAATTGTGCAACAAAATCTTTTGAATATAAAAATTAATCTCATGTACTAGAAAATTATTTTGTTCAAAAATTTTTGTGATATGATTTTATATTATAAAATTCCAATTAATATGAAGTTTTACAATTTTATCTTATTTATAAAAGTTTTCTTGATAGTTTTTGTTAACTGAATCAGTTATCTAATCAGATACAAAAATAATTAATATAACTCAAAGGTTATTTTTGTTATCTATGCTCAAAATAGTTTAATTTCACTTCAGACAATATGTATCGAAAACAAAGCAATTTTACACGTCTATTGTTTTTAATCAAGTAATGGAAACAACAGGGCTGATATTTTGATAAATTTCACAGAAACTGGTACCAAGTATTTGCAAAATTGCTTTTTCCATAAGTATTATATTAAATATACTGCAATGATTAAATATGATTTATATTTAATTAGTTCTCGGCAAATGGCATATTTTTAATTTAATTACTAATCCTTTTAAACGAACTTAATTTAAATATTTTAAGAACATATTAACATAACTCTAATTTAACGTAGTTGGAACAAAAATAAAGATATTTTAGCTTAAAGTTTAATTGATTTAATTGAAACTGCTTAATTTAATTAAAAATTTAATGAAATAGGCCCACATGTATCTTGCGAATTAATTTTTATTTATGAATTATTTTTGGAATGGAAAGATATCATACAAATTACCATGGAATGACAACCTATATACACTTCTTATCTGGGAAGAGTCATTCTATAAACTGTTTGATACCCAGTAGTCTTGAGATTTAGATAGTACTTGAAGGGATCTGCAATCGAAGCCAATACTTTCTGGGCACGAAATTTCCTTCTTTCGTGATGTGAGTGAAGGGGCTTAACACTTTACGCGAAATTTTTGACACAATGAAGAAACTGTAGCATAGTTTTCTTCCATTAATTCCGATATTGAACTTACTTTCTTCTAGATAGGAGAGAAATAGATATCTGCAATGGCCTCAAATCAATTATAAATAAATTCTGTATTTCACGATGGAATCATTCTTGTTAAAGTCAACTTTGTATATAGTCGCCTTAAATATATATTTCTAACAATACTCTTCCTTAAATTATTATTCTTACAAAAAAAAAAAGAAAAAGAGAAACAGAAAATTTACTTTTCAGTTAAGTGCGTGGAACTGGAATACTTTCCTGTAGTACCTACTTTGAATTTCACTTCAAAATGGATTCTCTAAAGCGTATTTTTCTTTAAATTTCATTGGTACTAAGTTGTCTAACCTTTTACCATATTACAAACGTAATCGATCTCTGCACGATACACGTTCTTGAAAACATTCTTCTCTTTGATTCCATCGAAAATCTCTTCCCTCCCCCATCTGAATTGCCCTCCTCTTAGTAGTACGCCAAAGAGAAGAGAGGAATTCGGAAAATTTCAATTAGAATTAGTCAGCCGTTCAGAAAGATTCTTGTAAAACCCTTTTCCCCAGAGAAGCAGCAGAAAACAGTTTCTTCCTCTAACCAGCACGAAAGTTTCCTATTTTTGTGGTACTAGGGTCTTTCTTGTGTCCTAGAGTATGAGGACGTCTTACTTTTATTTGCTCGAAGGTAACGGCTTTAAATCTCACTTGGAAATATACAAAGGACAGATAGCAGAGCGTTTAGGGAAACTCATAGTCAAACTCCCTCAGATACAGCTTAAAAAGGTTTTATAATCACTTGCAAAGGAACGTTTTAGTTTTTTTTTCCCTTGAAACAATCATTCTGAGTTTAAAGTTTTAAATTTTTGACGATTCTGAAGTATTCGCTGTTGTTTTTTACAGTATTTTTATATCTCGATTGAAAAAACTTCATATATATAATTTTTTTGCATAAAAAAATCAAAGTTAGTTTTAATAACACTATTGGGGTAATACATAACTTAATTTGAATTTATGACTGAAATAAATAATAATAAGCACAGTATATAAGTGATATTAAAACAATTCAAACTATATTCCAATTTCTCCTATAGGATTGGTCACTGTGATAAATTTCCGATTATCTATTAGAATCAACTAAACATTGCCAACTATCTTGTAATATTAACCTATGATCAAGTGACGAGTTTGATACTTGAGTTTGCATCTATTTATTTATACTTATAAGCAATTCCATTGGAGAAAGATAAACTCAAATTTTAAAGCGACAAAATCAATATCGAACATGCTTGGCAACGCTTTCATGTTTTTTGTTTTATCATTATTAAATTCGAACCTTAATTCAGATTATAAGGTATTTATATCACTATTTTGTTCTATAACATTTCCTTAATTTGCGTGTGACCCTTATCATCTAGATCACTGAATAAATTTGGCTTATATTCTTTCAATGTTGTCTATAAATACATCAGAAATTTTTTAAATGTTACTCTAGTGAATTGATATAGCAATTTAATCTGAATTTTGTGATTATTTTAACAAAAACTTATCGATGATACAATGAAAACTATTTCAATACCTTCTATTATTTCATTGATAACAGTTCTGACGGCAAATTTCAGTTGCTCCAATAATGTTCTCTCTTTTTTATATTAATATACTTTTTTCCCTTTTTAGTGAAAATTTTTCAGCTTATTCAAACATAGAAGAGTCTGAAAGAGGATTTTAAACAGGAATATATAACACAGAATGTACCATCTGGTGATGACGTTATGGAATTTTTACTGTTCAGTTTCTTTCTCCTTGTGGCGCAATGAACCAGTAATCACTGTTTCAGTGTGTGAACTTCTTTCAACAATTTTCTCTCTCATCATCGTTTAAATAAAACATTGATATGAATAAATAACATGTGATGATATAGATATTTATTATGAAATGAACGTATCCAATAATAAAGCCGCCATCTTAAGTAGAACTTTTGTTTTAAGTTCCTACATCAATTACTGAATTCATTTTGTATATATAAAAGCTTTGCCATGCATTTGATTGCTCCTCGTAACATACTTAATGTAGAATCATTTTTTGAACTTGAAACTATCAAAAGAATGATGACTTTGCCCTTTCTAATAATATTATCACAGTTATTCCACATTCGCATAAAAAATATCACTAAATGATTCTGAAAGAGGAAGATTTTTCTTAACTTCAAAATTTCAATGATTAATTCTAGAAAATTATTATAAACTTGATTTAGAATACTAGGATCCAGTTTTTATATTTAATTGAACAGTGAACCAATAGGAAATCAAGTGAATCTTATTTAAAAAAATTTGCTTTCCTTCATGAGGAAAAAACAGAAATTTTTAACAATTCACGTAATATACAGAAAATTTACCATTTTTAATTCCCAAATAAAAATAACTTAAAAAGTAAAAAAAAATACCTTTGCTAATAATAATGGATACACTTGTAACTTTCAGAAAAATAAAATAAAACTTCTTTTTAAGACAGAATATAATTCATGAATATTAGAATGAAACATTAATGTGAAATAAGTATTAAAATACATAAAAACATATTAATGTCGAAGCAATCATTTCATTGGTAAATTATTGCCTTATGTATGGATTTTTTGTTAATCTAATATTACATTTAAGTCAGTTTTTTCTACTTTTTTCAAGTATTTAAATTTGTGACAGTAAAAGTTTAAAAAAAAAAAAAAAAAAAAAAAAAAAAAAAGATGTTTCACTTTTATCACTTAACACCAGTGGTTATTGTTGTAAATCGATGCTATTAGAATGTTCAAATAACCATAGTTAAATGATACGACTGTTCTATTTGGATCATAAAGTTCCAGGTTTGATTCCAATCATTGTTAAACTTTGTGAGTGGATTTTTCGTCACTGACTATTTCCACACATGTTGATCAGAGTGGATGCTTGGTTGTTTTTCGAATTTTCTCCATTATGGCTTGTAAATATATTCTACAATCAATGTTAAACTTTGTAAGCGGATTTTTTGCCTCGGTCTCCTACCACACATGTTGGTCAAAGGGGTTGCTTGGGTGTTTCCCGAATTTTCTCCCTTTCGGCTCCTAAATATATCCTACAGTAAATGAAAAATCCTTTTTGAAGTTATTTTATTCGATGGATGCTTAATGCCATTTAACTGTCATTGACCATTAGTGGATCCACTATGCGATGTTAACATTCATTTAAACAAGCATACCGAGATCAAGTGATAGGACACTACACTACAGAGTGAAAGAAACATGTTGGATCCCAGCAACATTTGACCAATCAGATATGGATTATATGCCACTGCTTTATATAGATGCATTTTTAGCAGGTTTGGTGCCGGAGAATGCTCTGGTTTTTTGTACAGCAAAACAAAGCAATATGGCCCATTAATTTGTGAAAAGTACTGACAGATAACAATTGAGGTCAAATTGTCAAAAAAAAAAAGAGTAAAATAAACAACAACGTTTGAACCTTTATCAAATAGATTATTTTACCCAGTTGATAAATTTTAAACTGGAGTGTTTTTAAAATTTAAATTCTCTTTCAGAGAATTTTTTCCCTTGTAAGAATAATGCAATATTATGAATAATTAAGAATTTGATTTGTAGTTGCAATGGAGATGAGGAAACAAATTGTTTGAACTTTCTCCTTTTATTGATATAAATAAATAGTTTTGACGCGGGTAAATATTATCTTTCATGATTATTAATATCATATACACAATGTTTGGCTCAAGTATGTATACAGAGCCAAATCTAAGCTAGCTTAACTCCGGAGGATGCTTTTTTTTAATTTTTCTCCTAGTTTAAATAATAATAACTATTATTAGTATATATAAAATAATATGTTTAAGTAGACACATTTAAAATTGTACTCATTTATTTTTCTTATTACTTGTTTTAATATCTGTTAAAATAACATTTAAATTTAAAACTCTTGAATTTTCATAAAAAATTTTAATTTTTTTTTACATTTAAATTTTAATGTTTTCAAATCCTTTTGTCTTTATTATAAAAGTGAAAATCATTTTTTGTGCTTATTGTTTTTTCTTCATTGATAAAAATGGTAATATATTATTTACCTTTTAAAAATTTGTAGGAAACAAACACACAAGTAAAAATGCATTTATAGATAATCCTCTTTTTTTAAAAAAAATCATCAGTTTAATTGGTATTGGTCATGATTAAATTTTAAGGATGCATTAATTTATTTAGGAGATTTTTTTTAGTTTAAATAATTTAAAAATGCTTATTTATCAAAAAAATAAATTAAAGCTACATTTTTAGATAATCTTAATTTTTAAATATATTTTTTTAAAAAAAAAATTCATTTAATTATTATATATACTAATGAAATTTTAAGGATATATTAGTTTATTTAGCAGAAAAATAATTCACAAAAATATCTGAAATTTATAAAATAACATTCTTTTATACTATCATGGTAAAATCTTGAAAATTGAAATGGTATATTGTATATTTTTTAGCAGTAATAAGTATAATTTAATTATTTCACTAAATTACGATAAACAAAAATATTTTTTCTGAATGAAATCAAATTGTAGACAAGAAACAGAATGTCTCAATTACAATGGCTAAGGACTTCAAATTAGGGTGTACATAATGTATCACAAGAAATGAAATCTACTTTTTTGAATTATTGAATTACAATATATTTTTTAAGATATAAGATTTCAGAAGCATCATAATATTTCAAAATGATAGATAAAAAATATAAAGCAATTATAATACACGAAGAAAAATAATATTTTGCATCCTATGAACATCCGCCTGAAATTCTCTGCTTAGATCACTTTGATCTTCATCCCCAGAGAAATCGACAAGCAATCAAGGAAAGAAAGGTTCTTAAGCCGGAAAACGAGAAGCCTAGCAAATATTGTTGGAAATTTCTCATTCAAGTCACCAAACACTTTTTGAAGGATGAAAAACAAGATAAAAATATTCTAAAAAATTTCAATTAGATCTACTCAACCGCTTTCTGAGAATAAAATTTCTCAAACGTTATTTTGTCTCTCCCATGAGGATTGTTCTTGCATGAAGTATGCTGTCAATATTGTTCCAACGAAATCTTTCCTCATCAAACACGAAGTCTTAGAAACACTGTGGCGTGTTTGTTTCATGTTTTTCAACCCGGATTGAAATTTTCTTTGGGGATTTCTCATACAAATCGCTTAAGGATACAATAATCGAAACAGAGAAGCACCACATTTGTTTTTATTTATCTTTGTCAAATTTTTGGCTCTTCTTACAAGTTTTACTTTTAAGTCATTGACAATTTCCAAACAGTATGTGCGATAAATTTTGACAAGTTGGTAAAGTATTCTATTATTCAGTGTTTCATGGTTGTTTACGCATGGTATTAAATATCGAATGTTTATTGTACTCAACATGCAGTATTTTATGAAGAAAATGTTACCATTTATACAGAGAGTAATTTTAATGATTGTGTGCTATATATACATGGCACTACTTGATTTTTATGGTCCCTGTAATTGAAACTATGTCGATATTATCGCCAAACTAGAAATTCTGTCATATAGTTTTTGGTTTCCAAATGTCCAAAATTTGATATGGCGCGAAAATGCTAACTTTTTCCATGAGACTTTTGATATACTAACTTCACAAAATATGACTTTCGATGATGACGAGTAGAATCTCAAATGTTTGCATTCCACTTATGCACAAATTTTCTTCTTTTCATATACTTTCAACCTGATACGATTGCAAGGTAACGTATTTTTTTCTTCTGAAATAAACGGATTGGCAACATATTTATTGCTCCTTAAATAAAAAAAAATATCATTTTTTTAATGTTTAAATTTAAATAACTCTTAAATATTTATTTAAGATAGTTTAAAAATAGTAAACAAATAAATTTTAATATATTATACCGCTTCACGGGATTGATCAATGTTGTTAAATTTCTAAAGTGAAATTAACCTTTATCTGGTAACTTTTGGCTATATATATACATACACATATTATCTCCAAAAACACCACATCGAATTCAGTAACTTTGTTCTTATTTATAAAATTATGAGAAAAAAATGAATAAAAACAAATTTATTCATAAAAAATACAAAAAAAAATTATCATATATGGCATGTGGTTATTACTAAAATTTATATTATCATATGCACACACATAATAAGATAAACATTCTTTTTTTCGCAATTAATCTTTCATGGTTTTAAATGGCTTATGAAACATATATATATTGAAAAGGAATTTTTTGTACATGCAATGTTTGTGTTATTTTGTTTAACGATATGAATCTTTTTCTTCTCCATTAATTTTTTAACTACTTAATTTCAAAAATGCTCAAATTGAATTAATATATATTAATATCAAATTTTCTATATCAAACGTTACTTGAAGAATTTATCTGTATATATTGTGATTTCCCCAACAGATGGCAGCAGTAAGTCAAAGAGCTTTAGTTAAGAATGGTTAAAAATGTATCAATCTACTTAAGATGTTTCATATCTTGTTTTTCCTTCATTCATTTCTTAATAAAAATATTTTAATAATATAGATCAATTCATGTATAATTAAAGTAGGGTAAATAAATGTTTGTTTCAGTCTTGGTGTTTTCTTGAAAGAGTCAAAGCTATTTAAGGTTAAAAAGAAAGAAAATGTTACAATCCAAAAAAAAAAAAAAAAATCATAATAATAATAATAACTAAATAAAAAATATTGTAAGACATCATATTTTTATAAAAAAAATTATTTTTGAATAATAAATAATTATATTGAAATAATTATCTTTAATTAATAATATTGTGAGACAATGAAAAAGTAAATTTTTATTTGTATGATTTTTGCACAGTGATATTATCTAGTAATTTGGCATACAAATTAGTGGTGCTGATATCAACGAATAATGGAATAACACTGTTTTGAAATTAATGGTCCTTATAATTATTCAATAAATTTTTAATCTCTTTTTGAAATAAATAGGCAATAAAAAGAATCTGTGATTTTCTTGTATATTTTAACTAAATGTGCTATAACAGTTCAAACTTTTATTATAAGCCGAAAATGATTACCCTTCTAGGAATTTCTAAAAAAAATTTTGCAAGTTCAATAAAAGTTATAAAACTACAAATACACAATTTTAAAAGGAAATAGAAAAAGTATATGATCTGATTTATACCTTTGTATTCTGATCGTATCTCCACTACTATTGAACATCGTGAAATCGATGTTGTGATTCTGGCATCTGTATGCACCCCTTTCGGAGTAGATGTGTCAGAATTTTAATGGTTTTTCTCTCGTGATATGTGAATATGGCCCATTATCTATGAAAAGTTTCCTGTAATTCAATTTACTCTGTGTGTGCTAAAATTTATTAGAATGTCCTTCGCTGTTAGGCTGTCCATTACCCACTTCAAAATATTATTTTCCCATCATCCAACAACGGATGGAAGCCAGCCCGAGCAACTCCGTCTGAAGACCAGTGTCATACCACTAAACTAAGTCTCAACCATCTTTTCGTCTAATGTCATTGCATAAAAAAAATTAATACAAATATTATTTTCTGTTGAGCGAAATGCAACTCCGTAAGCTACATACGTAATAATCTCTACTTTATAATAATTTATTTTTTATAATAAAATAATAATAAAAATAAACTCTACCTTGAAAATTAACTTTAAACTCTCTTATATAATAAAAAGAGACTTCATCTCTTTTACAGAAGATAAATCAAAAAATAAAAAAAATAAGTAAGTAAATAGGACAAATAGTTTCTCCTAACTACCTTGCAAGAATTCATTACAAACTGTCATAAAGAACGAGTTTCAACACCGCAGACTTTATAGCCAAATGTTATTTCAAGTTATTTTAAATTCCACATCATATTGAAATCCGGTAACAGTTTTCAAGGTTTGTGGATCATATTCTAAAATTATTTCTAAAATTCATTCCTTTATCACCCAATGGTTATTTCTTACATCCGATGGCTGACTAGACTTAAGAATATTAAGTATTCGACTGCCATCATATTTCAAGGAAGAGAAAGTGGGTCATGCAGAAACCAAATCCACAATATATGTATATATACATAAATTAATTGTGGGTGAAAAGTCAGTCCATACCAGGAGGAAAATCTTCAGACTCACTCCTCTCAAAAACTTTACTGTAGGCGCAATGCATTCTTGCCTAAGTTATTCTCCAGGCATACTCTAAATCCAGACTCTGCCATTCTTCAGACTATTAAAACTTAAGCCTGGATTCATCTCTTCAGAAAACCAGTTTCCCCTCATATATGTTCCAATTTCTACCTACTTGGCAACACATTATTCAAACAGCCTGATTGGATTTTGTGATAAAAGGCTTATAGCGGCGGCATGACCATGAAAAACAGTCATTGAGCTCTATCTCAAAACTTCTTGAGTGGTCAAAACCCATTCCGACAGACATCATTCGACACTCTTCTAAATCACAAAAGACACTGTTGATTTTGGAATGCTAAGCTCACTAAGTATATCCATTAAGTATATATTTCATTTGTATGATATCCGACTGATAAACTTTTATCATTATCACATTTCTCTGAATTTCTAAGTAACATGCATGTGACTGTTGCCATGATCAGTCCTTCAAGATGTTTAAATATCAATGCCGTGACATAAATAGGGAGATACATGTTGTTATTTGCATGAATGGCTAAATAACTAGCGGTAAAAAGTATATATATATATATATATATATATCATTACCATTTAAAAATATTACTTAATGAAATTTAATTTGATTTAAACTTAAAAGAATAAAAAGCTCTCTCCTGAATAAAGTATACATGATCAAATAAATACCATTATCAAAATATTGTTCAAAATCATTTGAGCATAGAAATTACAATTAAAAATATGTTTAATATTAACTGTTTGTTACTGATAATTTTACTTCTTATCGCTGAAAATTTATTTATTACTGAGAAGGTTTATTCCTTAAGAATTGAATGTGTAATCACAAGAAATTTTAAAATAGAAATTTGTGATGTAAATATAAGAACAAACAGTGACTGCTATTCTATCACTCAGGAATGAATACATTTGTTTTATTTTTATTGACTTACTATGTGAATATAAATTAAAAATTCTGTGGCAGAAACAATACTCAGACACGGAATAGATACACATAAAACACAAAATAATTCAAAATTATAACAAAGAAAAAAATATACTTCATACTATTCACAAGCTAAATCAACATATTTATTATTACAATACACATTGAAAATTTGTAGAGCATGTTTAAAATGTAGAGGATGTTGCAAAAAATGAAATTAAATATACGTTCTCTTCAAGTTTATTATGAAATAAGATGTCTAGACAGTCAAATTATTTGTGTTATTTCATAAAATTTGAAATATGAATATTTCTTACTTTTTTGTTGAGTAAATATAAGACCTTTGTCTTAAATGCAATATATAATGGAAAGAAATAAGATTTTTCTATATTTTTAAAATGCTTTCGAACTCTAAGACAATAAAATTGAAATATTTTTTCATATTTCTTCAAAAGTATGCATTTAAACTTACACTTAGAAATACAAGTCTAAGACATTTTCAATGCATTAATTTTTTATAAGTTCTTTTTCTTTTTATTTTTTAATATTTTAAATAAATTAAATTAATAAATAAATTAAACTAAATTTTTTAATAAATTAAATAGACTTTTGGAAGAATTTTTTTTTCAGAAACTATGAGTTCTGTAGCAAAGATAAAAAAGAGAATGAAGTAAGTACATGAAATAATAATTTAAATTAATAAATTGGAAAAAAATTAATGTAAAAATTTCGCCTAAAAAATCTGAGCAAACAAAACTATAAGGGCAAAATTTTGAAACTTTAGTTACTAAAAGCGGGAAGCAAAATTAAAGATGGAAAAGTACCACACAAATAACATAACAACGCTATTTCGTCAGCTAGAAAAAATTGTTTATTAATATTTATTAATAAAACTGATAAATTTTCGAATACAACAGCAATAACGATATAAACAACACGTGGTTATTAGACGATTTGTAAGCGTGTATGAGAATGGGCACATCTTAGAAAACATTTGTCTCAACATCTGTCTCTCTAATTGTTTTTAAAACAAAATTTCTTTAAAGTCTCATAAAGAGAATAATGAAATAATTTGATAAATAGATGTTTTTCTCCAATGTTATAGGAAAATGTTTATACAACAATGAATTTTAATGCAAAAGAGAATTCTAAATCAATCAATAGGGAAACTAATGTGGTAAGATTATATATATATATATATATATATATCGGCTACATCATTTATCTCACGGAATATCACGTCTTGATTACTAATCAAAAGTACATTAAGTACATGATTTTGATGATTTTTAAAGAATTTTCTGTTATGTTTTATTATTTCTTGGAGTTTTGTCATAACAAGGAGTCAAAAACTATGCTAACAGAATGATTCGGTTTGATTTATTTGCCGCTCAGCTCTCGTTTTTTGCACACGAGGGTTAATTAAAGCTGCACTTACGATTTAAATTGCATACTAAACAACTACAAATACCCCAGCTCAAAATGGGATTTGAACCCACAAACTGTTGAACTGAACACAAGAGCGCTAACTGTTCTTCTACCAGCTTGGTGTTGACAAATTTTGAATTCAGCTTGGAGGATTTGAATCTGGTTTTGAGTCTGGATTTGAATCTGAAGTCTGGTTTCGATTGGTATGTTGGTCATTTTTCAGCATGAGTTCTAATTAGACAGAAAACTACAATTTCTAGAGGATTCCGAACAAATATAAGCATCCAAGTTCAGAATGGGATTCGAACACATGAGCTTACGTCCATAGTGCTTATTGTTCGATTGCCAGTTTGACTTGAATTCAGAAAAGATGATTATTTCTGATTCACTGTCGTACTGAATCCACACACTGCATGTTGCTGGATCTCGTAGGACCTTTGCCTCCATAGTTATTGATTCTTATTCTCAGCATATAGATTAGCAATGTAGTAAAGATGAATTGCCAAGTTAACTGTCTTAAGTGATGATTAATAATTTTCTCAACAGGAACCAAGTATATTAAGACTATTACGGTGTTAATATACTTGGTATAAGATTTATTTCCTTTATATAGAAAAAATCAGAACTCATCTGCTTGTATTTGAAGTATCCAAATGGTATTTGATTAATTATTCAAACACAGAGAGTAGGGCAACTTAAGATTAATTTATTAAAGAAATATCGAAATAATAAATCAAATAAAAATATTTTATTAAGTACTTGCTAATACACCATATAATATTTATATTACTAATACATCATAATATAATATTTATTTTATTTTTCCAGCAACTATTTAAATAATTAATCAAATCAATCTTTTTGTACTAGTATTGAACTTTGACCTTTCCAGTTTGAATTCGAAACCTGCTTGAGTTTTTCAAGCTTTTTAACCTCCTAACTTCATTTAACATCAAATGATCTGAAGTATAAATTTCCAATATTGTAATAAACTTTATCATGTTCTATGTATATATAAATGTATATATCACACCCGTTATTATCTTGTCCTAGTACGCAGATATTTGAGAACTGAGGCATCTCTGCTACTATATATTTAGCATTATGTAGTAACCCTAAATCCATTCAAGTTCAATCCTGATATTTGCTGCTCCTGACATAGAGTACAGATCCTTCTCAAGTTTGAAGAGTTCCTTTCTCCCACATTCAGATGACACTGGCTGGCAGCAGTATAAGCTCCCTCACATCACCTGTAAAGTTTGAAGAATTCATTTGCTTCTCGTTCTGATGAGATTAGATGACCGCACATCAAGCGAGTGAGAAATCTTCCAATTTTCAAAACAGAGATCAAGTAGATGTCCCTAGACCTTGGTGTGCCATCCCAGAAGTATTGATTTGGATTGGACACTTGGGGGACTTAGCGACTTCAGTATATTTAACGTGTTCCAGTCGCTATTAGTGAACACAGTGGTCTTCAGTCAGTCCCAAGATCAAACTGATTCCCTTGGGTCTTAAGTGAGATGCTTTCCCTACTGACTTAACACGGCTCTTATTCTTGCTTAATATGATGATGCTCGTATGATTTTTATTAGTTTCTGCAAATCCTCCATGAGTTTATTTACAAAAATGTTTTGGTGAATTATTAAAATATTTGAGATCAAATGAAAAAAAAAATAGAACTGTAGGCATATTCAAAACAAGTCAACATAAAACTTCAAACATCATCAGTGGATACATATCAAGAATCAGTGCTTACACAAAGTCACCTTGGCTTAAAATTTGCTTTAGTAAAGTGTCCTAAAATAACAAGTTCGTATTGCTTATAGATTTCTGAAGAATAAATCAAATATGAAAAATGCAAAACGTATCTATATTAGGAAAGAGATTTTGTTGTGTGCCATTCGAAAGAGCAAGTCCTCTTCGAATTGGAACTCAATTTTTTTTAAACAATCAAATATTATACTTAGGTATCTCATATAGAGTAATATAACTTAGATATCTTATCCGGCATCTTGTCTTAAAATTTTATTTTAATGTCATACTAACAAATCATATTGATAGTAAAGTTTTCAAAAATATTTCAAAAATTGCAATAAAATATAAGAAATGGAAAATACTAACATTGCTTAAGAATTATTGACATACATGATATAAAAGAATAACAAAAATATATAAAATTGAGTATGTCTAATTGAAATTTTAGTGACTAACATTGTGAATAATGTAAAACTACCTCAAAATTATTCACAATATGCCAAAAAACTGTAATCAGAAAAGATAGAAATTTTAAAAATTCTAATGTCGATAAATATATAGTTATAATTATATGATTTTATTTACATAATTCCTTAAGAAATTACCTTTTTTTGTAGATTCAACAAAACGACTTCTAAAAAAAAATAAACTTATTGTGCTCTAATGAAAAAATTTAAATTCCGATGTAGTCAAATGAAATATATTATAAATGTAAAAAAAAAAGTTAAATAATTATTTTAAAAGTCAGATCACGTTTTATCAAAAATATCATAAAAAAAAGTCGCAAAAAGTGCCCATTTTCTTCTTTCCAAAAAAAAATCAAAACAAAACAAATTGCAACACATCGCGAATTTCCAAGATCCAAAAATCACAGAGAAAAAAAATAAAGAATATAGGAACGTTCGTTAGCAGAACAAACAACCCCGTGACTCAAAATGAGAGGGTCCACGCATAACGAGGTTATATCGGAAACGGGAGAATGCGGCTCCTGTTTCCAAAAAGCTGAGATGCATTCGTGCAGGACTAGGACATCATCGGATTGTCTGTTCTCGTCATCTAGTACGGAGACTAGAGCCTAACCAAGAAGGATGACAAGGAAGCGTGCAAAAAAAATCGAATGCAAAAAAGCTTGCTTATTAGTTTTCCAAATACGGTTATTTTTCAGGAATGCAGTGCTCTGAAATATTGAATTTAATAAAGTATTTATATTATGGTGTGTGTTACAAAAGTTCTGAAAAACTTTTACTTATTTCTAAATAAAATGTTACAGTTATTTGATAGCAGGAATTGTCTTATTCACTACAATTTCCCATCTGACAAAAGAATTTATTTCTCTTATTGATAGAAATATAAACTTCATTTCTCTATTTCTTTCTTACACGCAATTCACAGTTATCCATAGAAAGTAAGGTACTTCTCTCTATGGTGCTTGAGATTAAATGAATTGTATTAGGAATTTTCCCCGAAGATGTAATTTGTTTTATTTTCAAATGAGTTGTTCTATTTTTATCAGCAATTTTGAATTATTAACGTATTTAAAAATCTCTTATTCATTCTTCCTGAAATATCTCGACATATTTGTTGTCTTGAAAAATAAAAATTAGAAGTTTTTTGGAGTTGCTTAATGAATATTGCTTATACACTGTGAAGCCGTGATGGCCAGGTAAAGGCGTTAGCTCTCGTTTTGGAATGGTAGTGAGTTCAAATCCCTTTAAAACTTAAAATCCTTCATGTTGAATAAACGTGAATGGTACATGTAAAATAGGTTAAAATCGAATGCTCTATAAGCGAATTTATTCCTCTGAGAATCGTAGGACATGTCTGTGGTGCTTATGCTTGGTCTATGCTTCTGAATTAAGAAGAACTACCCGTATGTTCAGATAAATGGTTTGTAGTCTCAAAGCAAAAGTTCAACTTCAACCTTTTATGCCTCTAGGTCTTGTGACTAGAGCCTACCTGACATTGTGTCTCACAACTTTCATCATGATCTACAAGGGTCCATGGATTTGATCGCTGTCTATATCGATCAAGTGGAAAAAGACAAAAACGCTCTTATACACTGTGGAAAAATTAAGATTTTCTTTATTTTTTTAGTTTCTAACATTTCATGATAAAAAATAAGCTATCTGAGTTCTCTGCTTGAAACTACTGATCTACTTCACCAGTGCGAGCGATGAATTCACAAAATAGTACTACTGATTTCAAAGTTAATACTACTCATTTCAATCTTTTGCATCTTGCAAAGATTTTCAGTAGTGTAGAAAGGTCTCACCCTGACTAAAAAGTACAACGCTCTTCGGAACTTTGAGGTTTGAACCAAATTATTTTCCTTTAACGAAACATTTAAAATTAAATTTATTTATTAACATGCTAATGGTCAACGTGATCAGGAAGAAGGGAAATGATCTTCACAATGAATGATCCTGGTTAGATCATAGCCAATAATTAAGAACTGAAGATGGACTTGTCCCACTGATTTCTGCACACACGACTGTTGAAGTAGGGGTTTGAGATGTTTTCCTGATTTTCTCCTTTGACATCCGGGAATATGATATACATTCTGTCAAAATGTCCTCCTGGAAGACAATTGCAATGTGGATGGTAAATATTTTTCAATGACATTTGGCCTAGAGACTTTCCTTTACATGCTGTCAAAATAATATAATAATAACAACTGTTCGTATCTCCAGAATATTCAACTAATAGTTAATATTTTTTATCCCCAAAAATCTCGTTTCAATAAAATTTGCTCCCATGAAATAGATGACTACCGATTGGGTTGATATTTAATAAGTGGGGGGATTTTTCTTGTTTATAGGCTTGTCAGTGCAGAGAGATTTATCTAAACGTTGTACAAAACATTATCAGGATCTATTAAATGAAACCTATAATTGAATACAATTATTATTATTTTTTTTTTACTTTGAATGATAAGTTTCAATAATTCACTTTAAAGCTAGTTTTAAATTTTTAAAGTATTCCAAAGATAATTTATATTAACTTGAAACATTTTAATGACCTCAATCAAAAGGAAATTTGTTTCTTTAAAAAAATTGGAAGCAATGATAAGCAAAATAAGAAAATTAAGTAAAAATTTTAATATGAAATAATATTTTTCAAACTTATTTTCTTTCATTAACCTTTGAAGAATACACAATTGAATTTTATTGCATTCAAATATTTAAATTGTCTTGACATTGATCATGTAAATAAAATTATTATTGTTATTATTATTATTTTGCTTTTAAAGAATGCTCAGGAAGGATTACAATAGAGAAAATCAACCTAGGATAATCTCAAAGTTATATTTATTTAGATCTTTATAAATCTATTTATACCTGAAATACGAAAATTAAAAAAAAAAAAATTGTGGCACACATTAAAATATCGATTTTGCTTAGAGTTGGAGAAATTTGGTGACATTTTGGCACACACGAGGAGAAATGACGCGAATAATTAAATTCCTCCTACAAATGAAAACATTATTCATTATTCCATTATAATTATATTAATATGTAATTTCATATCAAATATGCTAAATAAATATCAACATATTAATCTATATGCGCAAATGACAATAATGGCCGTCTTTTAAAATACAATTATAAATCGAGCATTGTTATGATTGTGGATGTTAAAATATGTGATGAGTAGTAATCATTTATTTTTGATTAACTCATTGATTATTTTTCATTTACTATTTAGGATCTATATAGTTATACTATATAGAAAACAGATTTAAAATAATATTAAACAAAATACATTTTCAAAAGTAAAAATAACAATAATAAGCCCATGAATTCAAGTATCATTTTTGTCATGAAAATTGGGAATTCCAAAATGTTTTATAAATTTTCTTCAATAGCAAACAGTAATTAGTTTTTTTCTTTTATAATCCTTCTCTGCTCGCGAAGGCTAGAAAGAAAATAAAAACAGAAACTATGATTTGAAGACACTAGAAATACAGTCTGAGGGTAATCAAACTCACTATGCTAACTAAAGCCTGCTGCTTCAATAATAAATCAAAGAGAATAGGCTTCTTTTAATGTATACAGTATTTCAATGCAACTCTATTATGGTTTCCAATTAATTTCCCTTTAATAAATTTAATTGGATTATTTTCATTTTTGCACTAATTACAGACACTTACTACAACTCTGTAGACATTTAGATATGAACTACTAATTATTATGATAGTTTAGTTCTGTTTTTGTTGCGCAATATTAAAAAAATATATGATAGCACATTTCACTTCAAAAATTTTCTAATAAATAAGAAAATAAACAATTTTACTAATTTAAAAATTGTTCAATAAGGTAAGGAATTATTAAGTTTCAATTTGAAAATTCTCCTGTCATCACACAAGCGATTCTTCAATATATCTCTTTTGAAAACACTTCGCAAAAATGAGTCGCAAATGTGTTTGATTTTAGAAATCATAATAAGAATAACTTCTAAGGAGGTAAATTTTGAAAAGTTGTTTATAACATAATTCATAATCATATTACTTTTAATATTTTCCTTGTATCAAAATAATAAGTTACATCAAACGAAATCTGATACTGGAATCGTACATCATATCTCAATTTGAGAATTTTCCTATTATTAAAAACTTTGTATACTAATCGTCAACATTAATGCGATCTTAGAGAGGTGTTAAGAAAGAAATTCATTAAATTGAATTAAATGTAAAATTCTCTGAATTTAGATGGTTAACTTTATTCACTTTTTAAATTCTCCTTTTACAAAGAAATGAATCCCTGTGTTTTATTCTGAAAAATTTGAAACTGGAGAGAGAGAAATAAATCTTTAAGTTTCATTTTAACAATACTCTCTCACGAGTATTAGGTTAAAAAGCTTTAGATAAAGTGTCAAAATATTAGTGTGTATCCTTTTTTAAATTTATCTGTCATTAAAGATACAATCATCAATGCATTACATTTAGAAACAATTTCTACGTTAATAAAATATATCCAACATATCGCTCAATTCTAAAATTCTATTCTCAATATTTTCCGATATATCACATTTCCAAGATTTTCTTGACATAAGGAAACGAATCATCAACATTAATCTTTTCTAAGATTTTCCGAGAGATAATAAAGAAACGATTCATCAACATTCATCATTTCTGAAATTCACTTGACAAAAATAGCAAAATAAAAAATTGAAAATCTTTAGTAAGAATATATATTTTCTCTGGATTCTATAGATGAGAAAAATATGATAGAAAATAACTAATAAAAATTAAAAGGTATCAAAAGTCAAAATAAAATATTTAGATAAATATTAAAATAAAATAAAGTTATTGATAAAATAAAAGTAGACACAGTTGAAAATATGATTACATTATTGGTCAATTTTGCACATGATTCCCACAATATATTTTTTAAAGAAAATTGTATTTAAATTATAATAGTTTGCAAGAAATTCGTCCTTTGGTATGGTAAACCAAAAACTTCATTTTATTTTATTTTAATGAATGTTTAAAAAATGAATATAACTCGATTTTTTCTCGACTGAATTCTCATGTTAATGGCTAATGAATTTGAAGACATAAGTGGGAAACTCGGATGAAAAATTACCAATGATTTAATTTGATTATTATTCAAAACTTATGTAAGGGATTTCAATCAATTATTCTTAGTTCAATTAAATACATTCACAATGAAATACAATTTTTAATTTTAATTAGTACACATAAATTATTTAGCTAATAATCACACAAATGAATTTTGCTACCACCAGACATTACTTTCGACTCAAAGATACCAGAGAGATAGATTACTGTTTTCCACAATTGTATTAAACACACATGCGTTTTGAACAATTGTATTAAACAAACAATTGTATTAAACCACAATTACACACACATGGGTAAGTTTGCACGAAATAACACACACACACACACACACACACACGCACACGCACACGCACACGCACACGCACACACACACACACACACACACACACACACTATTTTGTAAAAAAAAAAAATCAAAGCACCATGAAGGAGCTTTGCGATTGTTATAAAATTTGATATGCAAAAACAGCTTTATTTAACAAGTAACTGACCAAAGTATCAAGGCATATGAATAGGAATTGTAATCCTAGCGTGCACACAGTTTGCACAAAGTATGTAAATCCAGTATATAACAGAGTTGAAAATTTCTCTTTTTGTGTTGCTACTATTGTAATTTCGTAAAGAAACAACTAAAGAGGCCATTACGATGATTTTGAAGACCTTACAGACAACTAAACGACTTCAAACGAGATCACATTTAGCGTTGCAGGAAGCTAGGTGGCCATAACAAGCAATATGTTGCCACTTGATGAAATGAAGACTCTCGAATGCCAAGGAACATAAATGTAAGGCAACATAGGACGGTTGCTTGAAGACTTTAACAATGATATCATTGTAGATTATTCAACGCACTACAGCCTCATCTATACTTTCAATGGTAACATCCACTATCTCAAGGCTCTTGTCTAAATCAGGGTTCAATTCTTTCACAGAGGTGTTTAAGACGTCTTCCGTTGACCCCACAACATTAGTGGAGTCATCTGGAGTGTTGTTGTAGGCGAGCATCATAGCTGCCAACAGACGGTCGTTTTATAGTGTTCAGCGATGGATTCCGCTTCACTCCTGATGCAGATGATTTCCATGATCGTGACTGGAGATGACGGGGCCAGCGGACCCAATCATTCCTTGCTTACAAAGGCATACAGCCATAACCCATGGTGGGATAGTGTGGGGTGTAATTTATGACAATATGTCATCCTTACTCATTTTCTTTAACAGCTCCACGATATTCATACCATCTGCGGTTGCATTAAAATTCAGGGCGTGACATCTTGAGGCAAATTTTCAACAAGATAATGCCAAACTATATGCTGCTTGAATATCTCCGGACTGTCTCCGTGCTGCTGATACTATTCCTTGGCCAGCGAGGTTGCTAGACACTTCAATCGAGAATCTCTGGGACATAGTAGGCTAACAGATTTGGGCATCAGAATATATCGCAGATTTAGAGCAACAAATCATGAATGTGGGGCAAAATACCTTGTCAAGTGGCATCTAAGACTTAAGCAAATCTTCAGTTATCGTACTTATAGTACTTACAAGTACTTTCTCAATCATTAGACTTTCTTCAAGTACATTCTTAGTCATTGTTAATCACATGATGATGATAGTTAAGCTTCTGCTACTTACATACATCCTATCAAGATCCATGCTTCTAATTTTCTATATATCCTTCCACTCTCAAAATGTATAAGATTTAATATTTCCGGGAGTCAATCTGTCATGTATTATAGCATGGCTTGACGCTTGAATGTCAATCTGTTACCCCGAGGATTCTTAATCTAGGCTTGGTGCCACTCTTCAACTCCCTACAGTAGCTCTTATATAGCCCTCAGGCTGTTGAGCTGTCAGCCGCGGCCTTAGATGGTTCAGAGAGCATTTGATGTCGGAATCGAATTATTTTATCCTTTTTTTTCTTGTGTTTTCCATGGACACGAAATCAACAACATAGTTTTTCCTTGTCAGATTAACGCTAACCGATGCGAAAATATTATTTCTCTGTGGACCATTAGTAAAACATAATAATTAATAAGCTATTAATTCTATTTTAATTTCAATCTATTTTCTATTTGTTATAACTAATTTGAATCTATTTTCTTTCCTAACATGAGTGATTTGTGCAAACTTTTTACCATCGGTTATGTATATCTGTTGGATAGAATTCTTGAGAAGTATGAGGGATTTCTTGCTTGTAGCATAGAAATATTGATCACCCTTTTAGAAGTGGTGGCTGGTAACAATGTACTATGCAGTGGATGTTAAAAATATTTCACTGCAAACGTCACTGTTTACTAGACAAAGATAAACAAATGTAGTATCAATATGGTGTATGCCAGAAGAAACGTTTTACACAAACATTCAAAGACATTCACATATTAGTGAAAAGGTATTCAAACAAAGATATTCACATATTACACAAAGGTATTCACATATTAATGATTGAACCAATATTTGAGTAAAGATTTTTATTAGTATTTAAAATTATAAGTTTCAACTTCGTGTGTGTACATAAGTTGGGATGGATGGATTGTAGGTACTTTCCAACACTTTGGATGCAACATATGGATATGCTACTTATCTGTAAAAAGTTTGTCCAATATGTACTCGAAAGAAGCTATTCATATGCTTTAATATAGATTCAATTTTTTATAAAATGTTTATTTTGAGATTTATCTCTACTCAATAAATAATAAAGGTTTCAATAAAATTCATTGTTAAAAAGTACGCGTCTGTTTTAAATATACAAACTTTTGGAATGGGAATTATATTCCGAAAATTCTTACTTCTTCAAATAGCTCCTCTATGCGTGAAAAGATTGCTTAAGAGTCTTCAGATTTTTAATTAAATACCTGCCTTATTAAATTACTTTTTAACAGACTAAATTCTTTGGAGGGGAAAATTTCAGAGTGGATGTAAAACCCTAGCATTGAAAAATAAAGCAGATGAGAAAACTTGAGGCTTTTTACAAATTTCTGATTTAATACCCGAAACCTCGACATACTCTCTACCCTAGTGAATATTCTAAGAAACCTTATAACTATACAAATACATATTGAGAAAGACGATGTATTGGAGTGATGTATACGTGTTCAAGCTCTACCAATTGGAGGGCAGTAACCTGGTTTGGTGTATGACTGAAGAACACATTTTTATAAAATGTATTGTGCCTAAAATTTAGAAAAGGAGGAATTATAGTCTATTAATGCTTCTCGTGGTATTGCCTTTAACATAAGATCTTTATTCAGTGTATGCTTAAACCCGACTTCTACTTCATTAGTTTGGGCAACAATTTGCTTTCTATTCAGTAGTGATTTAACGAGTTGATTCATTCTAATCCATTATTCTAGACAGCAATGTGCTTCTAATGCTGCTATGATCTCACGTGTTAGATCATTGTTACTTCTAAGAAGATAACATCACACGTCATTTTCCGACCACCACCATGGAATGGGATGCTGAAAATGGGTTGAACTAATTAGACTGGTCAGCTAAGACTCCAGTCTTGAATCCTATAGAACACTTTCGGGATACCATCCGAAGTCGGAGAAATAAGTAGTCTCTCTCCAAGTAAACACGAAAAGAAGAAACTATCACACGGCTCTATCATTTATTGGATGTCAATAAATTGTGTTTACTTGTGTTATCACAGATGTCCAAAAATTTAATGATAAATAATGTATGAAAGTTGAGTTGTTGGTTTATTAGAGTGTTATTATTTTACTAGATAAAAATTATTCCTCTAAAAGCTGGGAAAAATTAAAATTTAATTTATCGTAAGGGAAAAGAAATTTTAATTAATTCTATGAACAAGAATAATTTTAGAAGAAAACATTTTATTTTGAATGCATTGGAAATGTCAAATGAAATATAGCTATAAGAGAGCAAAGTAATTGAAAATTTGTAAATTCGATTTTTTTTTTTTAAGTGAATAGAATTCTTACTACAAAATTGAAATGAAAGGTATTATTGTATGATAGTCTTTAATTTTTTATAAACACTTTTATAATCACATTTAAAACAAAATCAAATAATGTAATTGAGAAATATCTGAAAAATCACTATAATAACATCATAGTGATTGCATATTTATGATGATAACATACTTTATTAACCCATTTCATCCCAATTTATTTATTTTGTTCAAATTTGAGAATAATCATATTTTCTGAGGTATATTAAACCTAAATATACTAAATATAACAAAATGTAAAAAAAAAAAAAATTTATATAGGAAATCTGACCCGTCCTCTAAATAGGACACTGGGATAAAGGGGATAAAATTTGCACTTACATGTCTCAGTGTTATTTTCATTAGTGAAAAGCAATTTCCGACTACAAATTTTTACAATATCCGAATAATACTTCATTATTTACATAAAATTTCAATTTTCAGTTGAATATAATACTAAACTTGGTGGAAAGGCCCAAAACAAGCCTGACAAAGTGTTTTATCACATTTCCCACAGTATGTTTTGGGTTTCCCTTTGCAATCCTCTCTTTGACAACGGCGCTGTTTCTCCCTCTTCAACAGAAAATGGCCAACACCATCCTTGCGGACGTCGTCTTCTGCACTAGAAGGCATAGAAAATATTCTGGGTCTACCTTTTGTTCTGTTCGTAGACTTTTTTAGGTACACCGTTGTTATAGCTCTTCGGAACTCCTTCAAGTTTAGGGCATCACTTTTGTTGACAGCTTTGTGCATTATCCATGCATTTACCACTGCCATGTTCAGTGTACGAATGAAAAGTGGCCAGTACCACTTTTTTCCACGTATCTTGACGGCATACAGTCCAGCCAACCAGTCGTGGTGATCCACCCCGCCCATATGTTTGTTGTACGAATTTATCAAATTAGGCATCTTCACGTTAATTTTATCTTTGTGTCCTTTTACTCGCCTTTTCACATCAAAGAATGGTTCTAAAGTGCTGAAATTTGTAGCAGTAGTGACAATACTATTGTCATTCCATCGCACCAGGAGAATCTCGGAGTTCTTGTCATATGCAAAATCACACGTGCCTCTTTCTTTCTTCCGCATGGACTTAGGTTCCTCTAAGGGGCATTCGCGGTTTATCCGATTTTCTCGTATGGTTCCTGTGGCTCGATAACCCTCTTCACCAAGACTTTTCAAAAGATCAATGCTCGTAAAAAAATTATCAAAGTATAAAGTGTAACCTGAAGGATTCCCAATGTTCTCTATTAGTTTCATCACAACACGGGTACCAAGAGGAGTATCTTTTCTTGCATGAAATTCCTTACCGCAGTACAGGGAAAAGTTGTAACAATATCCTTCGCTTCCACAGAGAGCCCATAGTTTATATCCAAAGCGTATCGGCTTACCTCGGATAAACTGTTTCAGACTATTTCTACCGTAGTACATGATAATCATTTCATCAATGCTTAGATTTGCTGAGAAGTGTCCGAACTTCATAAAATTATTATTGAGCATGGCAAACAAAGGTTTTACCTTGAACGATCGGTCCTCGGGATGCTGACTTACGGTACTATTATCCACAAAGTGTAAATAAGATTTCAACTTTTGGAAACGGTTTCGTGACATTGCATTTTTCACCAGGGTAATTCCAAGGTCTTCAGCATCTGACCAGTAGTCACGTTCACAGGTATTTGAATGATAACCAGTTAGAAGCAAAATTCCTAAAAAAACACGTATTTCGTCAGCACTGGTCAAGAAATCATGTTCGTTTTTTACATCTGTTGCATATCGCACAGTTTCTTTTACTATGTGATCGTAAACTTCGTTAGAATAAAACTGCTCAAAAAGTTCCACTGGAGATTTTTCTTTCAATGTAGTTTCCATGTGCTTGAGCAAGTCATTTGCAGTTGAATCAACCTGTGTTTTCCATTTTGAATATTGTGGTGATTTCGTCTTTATCCAAGATGACTGATACTTT
Organism: Latrodectus geometricus; assembly: GCA_026290005.1. Lineage (NCBI taxonomy): Eukaryota > Metazoa > Arthropoda > Arachnida > Araneae > Theridiidae > Latrodectus > Latrodectus geometricus. The sequence continues at coordinate 144,451 of JAPDSC010048846.1, forward strand.
TCAGCTTTTCGTCTGCGCTTTGTTGTCGAAACACCAGCGCTTGTGGACGCTTCAGTCTCAATACTATCTCCAACTCTGACTTCCAGAGTCCCAGGAACGTCATTTACAACAATCTCACCAGTATTTACTTCCGTGTCGTCCCCTTCATCTTCGTCAGTTAGTTCACTGGCATCTGGTGGTAACACAGCAATTTCAACATCGCTCTCATCTGAATCTAAACTATTTAATAGTTCCAGTGCTTCCTCTAACTTCAAAAACCTTTGCACAGACATCACTCTTTAGGGGCAGAAACGTAGGGAGGATTTTTTTTTCTAAATTTGTAACTAGAAGTTTAGAAAAAAAAATCCTCCCTACG
>JAPDSC010048849.1:673-58359 GCA_026290005.1 Latrodectus geometricus
TTATGTCATAATACATCACATAACTTTTGTTATTGTGTCTCTTTTTTTGATCGGTTTTCAAGATTCCTTAACTTTTCTGAATGAAATCTGGTTAAATAGTTCACTTTTATACAAAATATTTAATCGGGAAAAAGCTTTTTTTCCTAATGAAACGGATTTTTCTTTATGAAATGGATAAAACAGCTTCTCATATTTCTATAAAAAATATTATGAAAAAACTTTAGATTATGTGAAGGATCAAAATTAGAGAATATGATGTGGGATAAAGTTTAATGCATTTCAAAAGAAAAAGTGAAAAAAATGGTGCTTATATTCGCGTGTGGAAAATGTTCTTGAAAATTTGATTGAGTGAGTCATGTTTGATTCCATACCTTTTCATCTGTATGTTTTCATTTATCTAAAGTCCTTGTAATCCGTTTTGCTACAAATTTAATCCATGGAAACTAATCCGTTTTATTTAATAATAAGTAAAAATTTGACATTAATATTAAAAGGCTTATAAAAAGCACAGAACATCCTAAGTAAATTTTGGAAAACTTCCATTTTTCCAGATCATTACCTTAAATTTCTTCTTTAATATTGTTATTTTAGTTTAGAGAACAATTCAAAATTTCATTAATCATTTCTTTCGAAAATGCATTTAATTTTTGAATATGTATACCTATTTGAAATAGATTTTTATAGTTTGGAGTAGTAAGCTCTAGATTATTGTTTCAAAATTATCACAGAATTCGTCATCTAGGTTTTCAATCATTATTTCATTAGTTTTTTTCATAAGTGAATTGTTGTTGGTTTCTATTTTAAGAATGTAATGTAAGGGCTTTTGTAATTCTTAAGCATTTCTTAAATAGGTTGAAATTCTTATCAGGAAATATGCACAATAAATTTTATAATATATTATTATTCTATTTATAAACTGGATAATAATTATTAATTTATGGACAGTTAGGGTGAATAAATACCATTGAGATTTATTAAGTAAAAACATGCCACGAAATTTTAGCTAATTTTTCCTTTCGTTTAAGAAGTTTAAATAAGAGTATATTTTGACTCTAACATGCTCTAATATAACAGAAGTCTAAAACAAGAATTATTTTCTTAATCATACTTCCCTATATGCTTTATATGATTAATTGAAAGAAAGTGATGCTGTTTCAAAAAGTTTAGATATAAACTTTTTAATTGATAAAATATCAATTAAAACAAGTTTATTTTTTATACCCAAATCGTTATTTTAACTCAGCAAATTTGAAATTATACGGCAAAATCATTGCTTGCCATGTTCTTATGATTAATGCTCCAAAGTTTTAAAAAAATGAAATAAAAAGGCTTGTTTTTTACTTTTGAAAATGAAAGCATTTTATGTAAGCATTCTTAGAAAACAATAATTACCAGCTTTAGTAGTAATAACATTTTATTCTTATATTAAGCATTTTACAACCACATTTTATATATTTAATAAATTTTGTTCATTTTTTTTAGATATCAATATGTTAAACAAAAATAAATATTTTCAACATTTTTATAAAATAAAAATGCTTAGAAAAAAAAAAAAACCTTAAAAAAAGTATATTTTTTAAGCTAGAATGATAAGTTTTCGCTTCTGCCTGAGGCCACCAACCCTCAATAATGCCTTTCTTTAATATATTTCAGAAGAAAACCCATTTCTTTTTCAATCTCCAAGCTTATAATAGATATCCAACGGAAAAAAAGGATCTCTACTTCCTCCGAAAATAGTCCGATGGCTTGTATCAATCATTATTCTACCCAAACAAGTCTGAATTATACTTGTTAAGAGCTGAGAGATAAGGAGCTATCTAGGCATCTTTTTATCAAAAGGCTACACGAAAATATTTAATTTTGTTTTGAAAAATCACGAGGTGAACTAAAATAAATTTTGAACTCAGGGGCCACGGGCTTTTTTCCTGATTTTTGCTGCAATAATCAAGCTACGCAGCCGAAGGGAAAATATTAGGTTATCAGAGTAATGGTTACTTGGAGAAACATATACACATGCTTTACTATTTGAGCAATACTCATGTATGCTTCTATATGATAGTGAAAGTCACATGATTATAACTATGAAAGTTTTTTCTTCAGATATATATGATAGTTTGTATGCTTCAGAATATATTTTTTATCGTAATTTTTTATCTAAATCACTTGTTTACTACGATATTCCATAGGGCTTTTTAGATGATTAGTTATAAAATATTTACTTTATATCATGTAAGAACTGTGTCTAGATTGCTTATGTTAACATATAAATTCATTTAGATGTGCATTTATTAAATAAGTGTGATACTCTTAATTCTTCAGGATGCTAGATTGTTTAAATTGAAAATTTAAATTCTGTTGGACGCTTGTATTTATTAGATATATATAAGTAAGTTTTATTGCCATGTATCAATATAATCCTGCATTAAAAAATAACGAACCAGGAATTGTAAATACATACCAAAAATTAACTGTAAAAATTTTTTTAAGAGAAATGAATTAATACATTTTACGAATTAAATTTTTTAATTAAATAATTTTAGAAACACAAATGAAAAACTATTCGAATATTTTAATTACGGAATTATAAATGCATTATAAAAATATGTATAAGAAATGTGAACTATTATTGTAAGATATATAATCATATTTAACACGAAATACATTAAAAAATATTTAAAAAAATTGAAAGAGAAAAGTTGTCAGGCTAATATAATGCATTTTTAAATCTTCATAAATCCACGAAAAAATACAAAAATAGAATTAGTTTTGCAAAATATCATGCATATATCTCAAATTCCCCCCCCCCGCAATATTGTGGAAATGAAATTATTTTAGCATACTAATGGAATTTTTCTAAATAAGTCCTTCTTAAAATTTGGAGTAAAAATGGCAAAAACTTTTAAATGCTCACGCACGCACGCTTGCACGTATAGTAGAGATAAATATTAATATACATATATATATATATATATATATATATATATATATATATATATATATATACATTTTATTTATATATGTTGAAGGGGAAAGATGTAACAATGACTTTAAAGATAAATATTCTTTTATAACCTTTTAATTCATTGTAAAATTCCATTTATTTGCGGCTTTTCAGACTAAGGAGCAACTGCTTGTTAAAAACAAGACATGAAGACCTGATTTAAGGTCGACAGGAAAAAAATTATTAGAAACGTAGTCCAAAATATACTATGTTTTTTATACTCTTATTAAAAGAAGAAAAAAAATAGACTACTCTATAACATAATTTTGAGTTTTTAAAATATATACATGGTTTTATATTCGGATATCAAATGCTATTCTTAGAAAAAATACGGAGAAAAAGTGGGAGTTTGGAAAAGACTAGAGGATGGATATTTTAACAGTAAAAATATGAATTTGTTTGCATGAATGAGGATATATAGTTCCATTTTTAAAAATCATTTAAATATAATTTTTAAAAATGGAATTATGAAACAATTATTTTCTGATATAATACACTACTGGCCATTAAAATTGCTACACCAAGAAGGCGACATGCTACTGACGTGAAATTTATACGAAAGGAAGAAGGTGCTGTGATATGCAAATGATTAACTTTTCAGCGCATTCAGACAAAGCAGGCGCCAGTAGTGACACCTACATTGTGTTTAAATGAGAAAATTGTTCAGCTGGTTCCTCATACACAAATTGCATTTGAACGTTGTTGCCTGGTGAAAAGTTGTTGTGATGCCTCGTGTAAGAAGGAGAAATGCGTATCAGTACGTTTCTGACTTTGATAAAGGTCGAATTGTAGCGTACCGGGATTGCGGTTTATCTTATCGCAGTATTGCTGCTCGCGTCGGTCGAGATCCAATGAGTGTTAGCAGAATATGGAATCGATGGGTTCAAAACGGTAATACGGAACGCCATGCTCTCAACGGCCACCTATCACTAGCAGCCGAGAAGACAGGCATATTATCCGCATGGCCGTAATGGATCGTGCAACCACGTCACGAGCCGTGAGTCAAGAAACGGGGTCGTTAGGAAGACAACAAGTGTCTGCACGAACAGTTCGACGACGTTTGCAGCAGCATGGACTCTCAGCTCGGAGAACATGGCTGCGGCTTCCCTTGATGCTGCGTCATAAACAAGTGCGCCTTCAATGGTGTGATCAACGACGAACCTGGACGCACGAATGGCAGACGTCATCTTTTTAGATGAATCCAGGTTCTGTGTACAGCTTCATGATGGTCGCATCCGGGTTTGGCGGCATCGTGGTGAACGCACACTGGCAGCGTGCATTCGTCATCGTCATACTTGCCCATCACCTGGCGTGATGGTATGGGGTGCCATTGGATAAACGTCTCTGTCACCTCTTGTTCCCATTGACGGTGCTTTGAACAGTGCACGTTACATTTCTGGTGAGTTACGACCCGTGGCTCTACCCTTTATTCGAGCCCTGCAAAACCCTACGTTTCAGCAAAATAATGCCCGACCGCATGTTGCCGGTATTGTACGGACCTTCCTTGATACGGAATATGTTCGGCTGTTGCCCTGGCCAGCACGTTCTCCAGATCTTTCACCAATAGAAAACGTCTGGTCAATGGTTGCCGAGCGACTGGCTCGTCACCAAACACCAGTCACTACGGTTGAGGAACTGTGGCATCGTGTTGAAGCTGCATGGGCATCTGTACCTGTACATGCAATCCAATCTCTGTTTGACTCAATGCCCAGGCGTATAACTGCTGTTATTACTGCCAGAGGTGGTTGTTCTGGTTACTGATTTCTCAGGATCTATCCAGCCAAATTTTTTGAAAATTTAATCACTTGTTATTTCTAGTATAATATATTTGTCCAATAAATATCATTTTGTTTTCTGCATTTCTTCCTGGAGTAGCAATTTTAATGGCCAGTAGTGTAGTTATGATGATTATTTGTAATTCTGATTAAAGATAATCTTTTCTTATCAGTTGATCCAAGGAAATGATAAATCATTATTTAATGATTATTGACCCATTTATATTTATATATATATTTTTATTTAAGAAAAAAAATACTCTTAAAATAAACTATTTTTTTGGGGGATGGGGGGGCTTTTAAGATATGTCAATTTAGTAATCTCTCTTTTTTATTTACTCTATTGGTTGTTTTATAATATAAGTATCACAATTCTAAATTATAATATACTATATATTTTTTGTTTGTAATTATATTAGGTATCTAGGTAAATGTATATAATAAATTAAATTTTTTAGGAATAATTATTTCGCATATAACTTTTTATATCGCCCTTTTTACATTCAAAACTACAACTTTGTGCTTAAATTCTGTAGTTGTAATAATTGATTCTAATAAATAAATTTTTTAAATAAAAATTAAACAATATAGTCTTATTTAAAAGCTAATTTGATTTATCGGGTGCATGGTTATCACATGATTTCATTTTTATCCTGACTTTTCAAGTGCACAAATGTTTCTAAAGTTTATGTTTGTTGCTATGGTTACTACCAGCTGTTATGGTTCATTGTCCTATACTGAGTGTTAAAAGCTTAGGTGTGTGTTTCTAGCATTAAACCAAGCATAAGGGAATATTATCCTACGATTTATCATGAAATTACTTTTAAATATCTAGATTAAAGTTTTTTTTATCTTTTGATTCAAAATTCTGTCTTTAAATGCTCTTGCATAAAGTTATTGATTCAGACACGTTTCTCATCAATTAATGACCACCTGGTAAGTTTCGAATTTAAATTTTTATTTGTTTTAAGTTATTCAAGTATCTTAATCTTAATGATTAATAATTTGAAATATGTATATTGTTAAAACTATATTCATTCAAAATAATGTTCTGTATTATGTATTTCAAATAAAAACAAATTTATTAAAATACAATTTTTGCCATCTATCATTTAATGTATTTTTTACATTATTTTTAACTCTTTTGTTAGTCAAATAAATGTAGGATTAATTTTAAAATAACAGAAATGTTCCCAACTTCACCAAAATAACGATTTTATGTGTAGTATCATATATCTGTTTTATATAACATGTTATGCGCGAAAATAGATCCATGTGTCAGTATATTCAATAATAATTCCAAACTTTTATAAGAAAATAAATATCTTTTATATATAATTTAATGATAAATCTTATTATACAAATCAACAATCTTATATATAATATATAAGAGCATTTTTTAAGTTATATATTTAAACATCCTCATCCATATTTTTCCTTTTCTTCATTTTGACTGAATTAATTTGCTCTATTCTATAAATAGTTGAATGAACAGAAAATATTTCAAAGAATTATTTAATTTAATTGTGAATAATTAAATGAAATATTTCTGCGCAATGAAATTTAAGCCATAATTTATGTGTTTTATTTACTACAATGTATTAAAAACAATGTTAAATTGTGTTGTCATATTTAACATCGTTGATACAAAAAAATTGTTTCAAAATAAGTTACAATTATGCTTCAATCTTATTCTTCGAGAATCCCAAATGTTATATTAAAAGAACAGATGTAGCCTATTCAGTTTATTTGCATCAATATTGAGAAAATTACAATTTCATTTTACCTAACCTGGCACAATCTGATACTACAAATGAGTGACATAGATTAACAAATTTTATCCATCTATTTTATTAAACTTTTAAATCATTCACCTGGTTATAGTGAATCGTTTTGATTTCTGAAAATGATGTAATATATTTTTCTATAGCCACGTGTTTGATACAATAAAATTAACTTAAATATTTCAGCTGCTAGCAGAAGAAAAAATACAAAACAATTTTATAAATATAATTTAATATTGAATAACAATTCCATTTAATATATATTCCCGGTAAAGCATCCTAATCTTGTTTAACATCATTGTGAGTGTCGTCAGAGGCTAATTGCCTAATAGGCAAAGGGAAAAAGAAAAAAAAAAAGAAAAAAAAAAAAAAAAAAAAAAAACCTGAGATAACATTTGACTAAAAATGCTCAAGCAAAGCATTTCTTTATTATGTAAGCAAAAAAAAGTGTTTCAAATTGTTTTTATTGATGAGTGGAATACGAGACACAAGGACAGTGAGAAAAAAAGCATGAACAACGCTGGGAATAATTCCTTTTTGCTTCGTCACTGTATTTCTGAAATAAAGACTTAACAAGAATTTATATATTATTTTGAGAATAATTATGGTTATTAAAACATAGAAATTACTTTTCATTTGCTTTGAAACTAATATTAATGGTATATTTATTGATACAATTGAAAATAAGTATACAGAAATGTGTTTTAATTATATCATTAAAAATTTTCCAAAAGATGAATGATTATTAAAAATGAATTAATAATCGAATTTAAATGAATTAAAAATGAATTAATCGCATATTTTAATACAATAATTATAATTACACTATAAAATAAATTAAAAAAAAAACTATCAAAGAAAATAAATTTTAATTGAATGTAATAAAAGCAATGAGTTTTGAATATATCAAGGTCTTTAAATGTATCTTTCAGATATACATTAAGAATAGTTTTAATTATAACATTATAATAAAGAAGTAAATTTTAAATTTATCTTTGGCAAGATCTTTATTTATATTTTTATATACCTTCATCAGAGTATGATTTAATTTTATTTTCAGCTTATCAATGGTTGAGAAAGTATCATACAGTAATTTTTTTTTTTACATTATGCGGAAACGTAAATAATAATTTAATAAGTATTTAAAATAACATTGTACATTTAATTTTTTCCGGGACTTTTAAATATTTCAGAAAAGAATGTACAAATAAAATTAATAAATATACACCAAATGTGCCGACCAATGGCTGAGTGGTTAGCAGTCCCAAATTATCCTAGGCTGTCGGTCCCGGGTTCGAATCCCGGTTTGGATATGGATGTTTCCTTCTTTTCTCTCTCTATATTTCTTTGCCCTTTCTTCTGAGATGATGGATGAATGTAGCCCACCCTATAACGAGTTTTTGTGGTGGTGTGACGTGGGTAATGCTACTCGCCTCCGTGACTTGGTTAACTGGTGCCAACCGGGTAACGCTAAATTAGTAACAGTTTTCGGCCTTATTGAGGCGAAAGGCCTGCCGTTAGAAAAAAAATACTAAATGTGTATCCTTATATTTGGTACTACAAAGCCTATACATATATATTGACAAATTTGTGTTTGGTACACACACTATTACTTCATTAAGAATATGTGAAAATATTAAATTTTTCTGTTCTTTTTAATTAATTTATTTAAAAATTGATTATAATTTTATTTGAAACAATATTAATTTAATTAATAAAAAAAGTAATTTTAGTTTACTTCAATCATTTTCTATTGCTTTGATTACTCATATTATAGTGTAGCCCAGAGATAATTAAATATAAAACGAAGTTACCATTAGAGAAATTTCATTTTAAAATTACTATTTCTAATAATTTAGTCCTTAAGATTTTCTTTATGATTTTAAATTCCACAATGCTTAATTTTGCAATTTAAATCGTTGAAATGAATTGGAGTACCTATTTTATACGAAAATATTACTTGCTTTATTTGTGTGTCATATGGAATGCCAGAAATTAAACCTCTTGGACAACATGAAGGATTTTAAGTTTAATATAATTATTAAAAATTGAAACATTATCTTAATTATGTTACCATTTTGTCTCAGAAAGACTTGATTATTTTTGTAATCATTAAAAACATATTTTTATAAAATGCGAATGTTTTTGAAAGAAAGTTTTTATTACCGATTTTTTTAAGGAGTCAAAAAATTCTGCTTATAAGTTATAATTTATTAACAATATTTTGAAATTTTTTAATGTAATTTAAAAGTAGAAAAAATATATATAAACTGAATTTATGTATCTAGTTTAGATATCCTGTAAAAAGCTTGAAATCATAATAAAATTGTAACTTTAAAATAAAAATATATGAAATAAATTAAAAAATAATCAGACTTTAATTCAAATATTCATTTCTGACCTTAAAATCTATTATAAATAATTACAAATATATTTTTATGAAATGTAAATAGTCTCATGGAATTATTTACATTTTTAGTTTGAAATATGATCAATGCTTTAAATTCTTACAATAATAGTTTTCAATAAAACTGAAAAATAATTTCTATGATATATTTTCTATAAACTAACACAATTTTCTGGACTGATAATTTATACTGATGACTTATATTGATGATATTATTTACATTTTTAAAACAAAAAAATTATCCATTTACACTTAAGTTCAAAATTATCTGCAATCTTTATTTAGTTTTTCCAACATAAGATATTTTCCCATTAATTTATCATATAAATTTATTAAAATTAACACATTTCTTACAAGGAATTCTGTTATTTTTCTTCAGTACTTTCCATTGATAAAATGCAGATTACGCATAGTTGTTGCAACAATCACATTCGGATAAATTTCATTGTTTTAATAGCTTATCTATTTCAATTTCTGTTGATAAAAATAAATGTGTAAACGAAAAATGATCTACTTCCCGTTTCAGGGTCATCTACCGGAAGTTACGTCACTGAAGTACCGCGATAATCTCGTCCATAACGGGAAAACTCAAAGCGGAGAAAACGAGAAGATGAGAGATTGGAAGATGGCGGAGCTGTCCGTCGAAGCTCCGTTAGCAATGACTGAAGATTGGTCGGACTTCAGCGATTTTCAAAGTGCTGAAGATTTTGAAAATTCAAATCAAAAGGAATTGAGAAAAGTTGAAACTAACGAGAACAACTTGTCTAATAATTTCAACGATACCTTCTCTGATTCTTTGGAAGATTTAGTCAACACATTTGATGAAAAAATCACGAAATGCTTCTGTAATTATGAAGAAAAAGTAGAGAAATTCGCTCCAGTACAAATACGAACGCAAGAAGAAATAATGAATGAGTGCCAGTAAGTCATTTTATCATATAAAATATACGCCTGCCTTTTAATTCTTCTGTTAGTGTTACTGTGCATGTGCAGTACATGTGCTAATTAGACTTTCTTTTAATGTTTCCCGGCATTAAATTGTGCCATGATAGTTTATTTAACTCTATTTTGATTTTAAATGTATTTTTATTGATTTTAATGTTGATTTCTTACTTACAATCAACTAAGATTTCATTGAGTGGGTGTAATGTCAATCTTCTATAGGGTAGATAAGTTGTAAACAAACTAAGTTTAGCTTATAGCTACACTATTCACTTCACGGGTTATTAAATTTTCTAGAGTTTATATTTTTCCTTTGAGATTTTTACTCATTATTTTTCTTAATTTTGCTTATTTATAAAGTTAAGGTTAAATTTATTAAGAAATTTTTTACAGTTCTGGAAAGATTATCTCAAGAATTGAATTACGGTTAATCTTTAAATTTGAATCATCAGTTCTGTGAAATAAATTTTCTTTATCAAAATTTGAAAATACTTTTTTTAACAGTGTTGTTTAATTGACTAGGCGATAAATGTTTTAAGCCATATTCTAATTTTGTGTATTTTATTATCTAAACTTCATAATAAATGCATCAATTTAAATTTTTGTTTTCCTCTTTTATAATTTACTAGTTTTATAATTTATTATTCCCTAAATTTTATTCTTCAAGTAGGAACAGTTTTCTTTTTTTTTTTTATATTGTTTCATTTCTGATTACAAATCTAATCAAATACCTTGATAAAGTTTTTAATATGTGAATATAGTTTCAGAAACTTAATTTCTTTTAATGGAGAAGGTATAAATTTTTATTGATAATAGCCAGTACTCAGTTATTAATATATATCCATTCATTTCATTTTCTGTCTGATATTAAGACCTTATTCAGCATAATTTTGAAGTCAAATTATTTGTTTTTGTAATGTTTGTTCTTTTTTTTTTATATCTGTTCTTTGTAATCATTCTTACTGCCAAATGTAAAATTGAAGTAAAGTGTGTTGAGATAGTTGCAATTTTTTTCTGAATATCTCACATATAAATATGGAGCTAACAGCTGAATGGTTAGCATTCTAACCTTCATTTCAAGAGTCATAGGTTTAATTATTACTTTAGAGATAAATGTAATGATTTGGAGGCTACTTTAAAGTGTAAATTTTTCTTAAATAAGATTTCATATGCAAATATTGATACAATAAAATATATCAATTGAACAACATATAAAGATATGCAAGAGTAGTAATGTTATGTCAACCAGTTTTCAAGCATTAAAATACACATTTTGTTTAATTTATTAGAACTAATTTAATTTTAATTTAAAGCAATAGTCGCCAAGCATATGACGCCTCTGAGCTACTGTTAAATTGTTTCAAATTTCTACTGTGAGCTACACACAAAAATCTTAACATTTGTTTATTGCCTATGTAATTAAATTTCTAGTAAATATGAAACTAATTTAAACTGTAATTAATAAAAAAAAACTGAAAATGAACTTTATGTACATAAGAAATAAACATGCTAGTAATAAATAATAAATGTTATTACAGATTTTTTATCAGACTTATTATCTTTAATGAAAAGGATGAAACTTCTTTATATTACTCACAAGTTTCTTAATATTGGGAATGCAACAGTCATTTGAATACAGTTGACCGTTTGTTTATCTGTAAATCTTCTTATTTTTATTAACCTTCATACCAGAGAAAGAAATTTACAGATTTGTTAAGCAGAGCATTGCCTTCACCTTGAGACAAACCTGGATCAAAATTTAGTATTTTTCTTTAAGAACAAGCCAAATTTAAAGATAAGTCATGATTTTAAAGATAAATCATTTTGAAAAACAGTTTCATCTTGATGGCAGTAGCACTGTTATCAAAATTATTAATGACACCATAGTTGTCATCTGCCTTAATTCAATAAAAGCATTAAGTTTAACCCACTAGAGTATTGATTTGATGTATCAAAAATATTTTTGCAAACTACTTGTGTTCGTCAATTAAGTAATCACAGCTTTAAAGAATGTTTTGAGAATTATCTATAACTATGTATATGCTCCTATTTTTCTCGTGTTGTATAAAAAGTTGATATTTTATGAGAAATAATTTTTTATAATTTCAGACAACTTATTTGCTTATTGTAATTTGAGTTTCAAATTTATTGCTTTGAAAGAAAAAAAAATTGTAGTTGATCATGAGAATGAATACAAAATTAAATCTTATTCAGAAATTAAGTTCTCTTAATTTTAGTTGACGAATTTATTAATGCAATAAAATTTATTTTGTGAAATATTTAACCTTAAATTACAAAAGTCTGTTTTATATTTGATAAAATAAAAGCAATAATATGCAAGCTAAATTTTAGATTGTTTACTGGGATCTAGAATGTATGATACTTGTATAAAGTTGAAATAATGTTTATTTTGGGTTATTAGAACTTTTGTGCTTTTGCAATTTGCTTAATATCTCATTGTTTAATTTTCTGTGCCTTAAATTAGAAGTAAACCAAAAAAATTTTTTAATGGAATTCTGTAAATAATTTTAGAATTTACAGAAAAATTAAGATAGATGCTTTATGATGGTAAATTTTTTTTAATTTTAAAATATTGAAGTTATTTTTAAAAAATATTTTCTTAATTCATTAAAAAGCTGAAAAGGAAAATCCAATTTTGCTAAATTTTTATTTATAGGAAAACATTAAGAGAGAAGAATATCTAATTTTATTAAAAAAATTTGCATTTCTATATTTTGTTTTTTGAAATATTTATTGCAAAATCAAAAACATGACTAAATATTTACAAAATCAAGACCAAATTTTGTTAAGAAAGTGTAGACTCCAATATCTCTGTCAAGTTTTGACTGGTTCAGGAGCAGAAGTTATGGCAAATAATTGTTCTAAGTGATATATATGAATCATTGGTTTTAGTAAAACAAATTTACAATTCTAAATGAATTTTAGAGTATTTAAAATTTGCATAGTTATCATTAAGTATTTGATATTGAGATCCTTATATATATTGAATCAGTAAAATTTAATTATGCTCATTTGATGTTCATTTTATGTCTTTTAAAATACAATTTTGATTGGTTTAGTGACAAATAATTTACATTAACTAAATAGTTTTAAAATTCTTAACCATATAATAATTTTTTAACTCATGAAAATGAATAATATATTTTTCATTGTATTAAACAGACATATTCAAGTTTTTTTTTTTTAAAAGCAACAACCATGATGTGTATGTCTTTAGTAATATAAGTTAAAAATTTGTATTTTTAAGTCATTATCATAGAAAAGATTGAATGATGAAAATCAAACAATAAACTCTTTGTAAAATTATAACTTTAGATCTCATTCTTTAAAATAAGCATTCCTTACACGTTATTATTTTTTTCATGGACCCCTTCACAATTTTCACAATGTATAGCATACCTCATAATTATTGATATAATTCTTATAAAAAAATCATATAAAAAAATTTGACTAGTAATATGGCCATTAAGTTTGAAATGCTTTATTAAGCTTTTTTGTAAATTTCTCATTGATTGAATACACACCCATGGAAGGACCTGTTTTAAATTTTCATTAATCAATGGGTTTCCTTTTTAGAAGAGCCTGCTCTAAACCATATTGTTTTTACTTTAATAACTTTTTTTTATTCTATTTATAAGATTTTCTTGTAATTTCTCATTAACAGATTTTCAAATAGGTATCCACTAAATCACACATCAAGAATCTAACTTCCTTAGATACTTTTTTAGAAAAAATGAATTTTCTAAAAGGTTTTGCTACTTTTTTGAGTAATTAGTGCAGATATAATAAAATAGTTATTCTCCTGTTTTATTCTTTTTGATTCATTATGGAACAGCATTGTTGTTCATGTTGAACATGTTTTTCCTTAATTAATAAAATAGCAGAGTTATTTTATCATGAAAAATATAACTCTGTTAATAGAAAAACAACTGCTTTTAATTTTATTGCTCTTTATGAAACAGCATATATCTTAATATATTTTATTTATTTTTATAGAGGAAAGAATTCATTCAATTACTTAAAATTATCACTTTACTAATTTTTTATCACTCAAAAATATAAACATTTGACTTAGACTGGAATTTCAATTTTTTTTAAGCTTAAATTTGTTTTCAATTCTAGTCAATTTTTCAAGTACATTAATTATTCAATAACTTTTGTAAGTCATATTTTTAACACTCATGAGCAAATTTTATCAAAGTAAAATATATCTGGAAACATTTAAATTTTTTTTTCTTAAATTAGTAATTTGATGAAAATAATGTTATTTCAGGCATTGCTTGAATGAATTTATTGCTAGTTAATTTTGCTACTTTTATGGGCAGGTGAGAAATTTTATGTCTAGGAATAACAATAAAGGTAAGTTAAATCATACCGAAAAGTGGTTTTATTGTATAGTGTTGATGCTTTTTATGGTTCATTTACATTTGGGAATTTATTGTTTTGGTGGATTTATTTGCTGCACTTCAGAATTTTTTTAAACTATAGGTCACATTATCAACTTTGGTTGTTTGCTAAAAAAGTTACTATGTTTCAAACTAAATCAAATCAGATCTCCATCATCACCAAGTTAAAATCTCATTTTCTCATATTCTGTTTAAGGTTTTAAATAAAATTAGATCTATTTTTAAATGTTTCATATGTAACATTATTATGTATTATTGTATTTATTATAGATAACTTTCATTACTTAAGTAAGTATTGCATTTTAAAAGCAATGACTTTTGCTAATTTTGTGCTCAAAATGATATAGATTAGATTTTTGTCTTGGGAAAAGTTTTATTGGCATATTATTTTATCCTCAGAAATGTTTTATATAAAGAAAATCATTCTTTAAAAACTGACCTTTTAAGTTTGTTGGCAATAGCTCAATTGGCTTCCTTACACGTAATTCATAAACTCATCAGTCTTGAAGTTATGTTTACCTTGGACTTCTTAAACTACATCTGGCATCTTCCTTGGGTCTTAGAATAATTTATGGAGCCAAAGTTTATAATTAAGGATCACTTTTTAGTATATTTATCTAAGATATTTGGTTTCTTTGTAATGCTCTGAATATTTGCTAATTGTTTTATTGATTTGAGAATATTTCCTATTTATATTTTGGAATTTCTCCCATAATAATAGTTTATATTTTATGCTTCTGAAAACTACCCATTTTTTTTTTTTATAATATTTTAAAAAATATTTTAAATGTATAGTACTTTAATGACAGTTATTTTTATATTTTATTTACACTTTTAATTATTTAAATTTTTAGTTATTTAAATAAAATGTTATAATTTTTTTAAAAATTTCTCAGTCAAATAGGTTTTTATCTAGAATACATATTTTTATTTTAATGAATCTTCATGTAACTGTATTTGTTTATGGTTACTTAGCCAAAAAGTTCATGGTTAACTCTCACCTAAAATGTTAGTGTTTGTATTGATTTGGAATATACTTTAAACTCTAAATTCCTGTCTAATTTGTCCTCATGATCAAAAAATGATAATTGATCAGGTAAAAAATGTTTATTCCTGTATTTTGTAACATCCTGCTTAAATCTGCAGAAAATTGGTAGAATTGTTCTGCTTTGCTTTTAAAAAATTGAGCTTACCAATATTAAATATTTCTTGAGTCTAATTTTCTGCTGATATGTGGAAGTAGTATTAACATGGAATCGCCTTGTTATTTGTTATCTGAAACAGAAACCCTTTATAGTGTGATATTACATATTAGTGCATTTAGAGGTTTTATCATTTACTTTGTTACACACATGTTGTTTGTATGCTTTGAGCAAAAAAGTGACTTATTGTGATGTTGAAATAATAAATAAAAAATTAATATAAAGTAACAAACATTGATGGGTTAGATTTAAAAACATAAAACTATCCTTAGGAGATTTTCATTTGTTCTTTGTCACATAGAGAATATCAATAATTCTTACCTCAATATTAAGGTTGTATATGTGGCTTGCCTTAAGTCATCTATATTTCACTCTTTTCATCTGTAATATATGTGCTTTACAAACCCAATAAGAAAACCACAGATGTTTTATTTCATGTTATTTTGACTCATAAAAAGTTGGTCCCAATTAATCCTTGCAAAGCTGTCCCCAAAAATGATAAAATAAAAAATTTCAAACTGGAAAAGAAAATAGTTTGCTGTTAATTACCCACCCAGACAATATTTACAAATGAATTCATTCGTGAAAAGTAAGTAATTTATTAAAAGTTTCACAGTTAGTTTTTTTTTTATGAATGTTTGTCAAAGGTTAGCTTTTATCTTTATTGTTTTATAAATTATAAAACATCGAAATATGTTTTATTAATTATTTAAATCATGTATTAAAAATAATTAAAGTTTTTATTTGAAGTTTTTGAGTAAATTGCCTACTTTAGAGTGTTGTTTTTATTGCAACTCTTTATTGTAATTATTAAAAAGTTTTATTGCAACAAAAAATATGAAATATTAATTGCATTTAATTTTATAGACTTCTTCAAAGATCATTTGAATCATTTTTAGAATAGAAGTCTTAGATCACTTATTTTTATAACACTTTGTTAATCTTTCAACTAAATATCAGTTGTATGTAGTCTAAAAATAAAACAGTTTTTTTAATGTACATTTCCATAATAACTAGTTTGTCATTGTTTGTTATAAATTAAAGGGAAATGTCCTAATTATTTTTGTATGTTAAAATAAAATGCTTTTAATGAATAACTAAATTGAATAGTTCTGTTTAAAGTTCTTATTGTAGAATAAGGTAATTAAATCCTTTTATGCTATTATATGTATGACATATTAAGAACAAATGTTAGTCATTCTTTCTAATCTATAAATAGAATGGAAATGGGACAGAAACAATGTGTCTGCTATATAGATCAATCAGATTACTTTGTTTTTGTTCATATAAATGTATTTCTTGATAAAAATATCATATTGCTATTGAGTGCAGTGTTTTTATTATTTCAGTATTTTTTAATATTAACATTAGCATTTTTTTAAACATTGCAGTGTAATATCATTAGGCTACTAATTTTTGAAAACTTTCCAGAAACTGTTATTTTCCTATAAGAAATGTCTACTCTGTTAAAATAAAACTGTACAATTATTATTAATACTAGTTATAACTATACAAAGTTTATATAATTATAAAATAAATTAATAAGTATTTTATAATCAAATATTAACAAGAACAGTAAATTAATATTTTTTAAAATTAGAAACAAAAATATAACAAAACAATTACATTATCACAAATATTTAGGGAGCAAGATATATTGTATTAAAATATGTAATCCTAAATTAGTAATTTAATGATACATAAAGAACTCATTATGTAATTACTTATTTTAAACTACCGATATTCATTATCACACTTATTTATTAACTGTATTTTTGAAATGACATTAGTTGAATGGCCTTTAAAACGGATTTTTGTCCACAGATTACGTGCCATTGAAAATGGCCTTTTAGAATTTGCTCTGGAAGTTCATCAGTTAACAACACACTCTTCGTCTGACAGTTTTGAATGTGAATCTATTTTTATTACTCTTGTATTGTTTGCAGCAAATTCTTTTCCAGTGGCTGTTCAATTTCGATGTTAACACCGATATCATTTTAAACGTATTCGTATGGATAAATTTGTGTTTCATCAATCTTTTTTTGTGAAAATTTAAAAATTTAACTAAAATTGATCATGTTTTCCAACGTAAAATTTGTTGTGTTCGATGTTAATAAATAAGAATTTTTTGACGTAATGCTTTCAATACCGGCTTCATTGAAATCAATTTGATTTAATTTTATATTATTAAATTTGATTTACTATCGAAGAATTCAATTTGTACATTTAAGTGATTGATAATTTTTTATCTTAAATTATTCCCCCGTTTAAGAGCAAATTGTCCTAACGTCTTTTAGAATTTGATTAAGTGACAAACCTTTTTTTTTCTTTCATTAAATAAATAAATATTTTTATACATTAATATTATAATTTTTTAAAATTAAAAAAATTATTTTAACAAAATGAGATAAAGATAAAATATAAGTTAATTATGCTGGTTTGAGTATGACAACTGTCGCTTATCACGCATTTAATTATGGAAAAAAAAATCAATATGAATATACATTTGAATAACTTATACGAAAGATATATATCATAAACATATTTATATTATTTAAGGAATAATAAAATTATTTACTTCTTAAAATTTAAAATTTTATTTCTTTAAAAAGAGTTAAAATATTACTGGCTCTTTGTATGACTAGTCACACCAGCTTTGGAAAACCCTAGCCTCCAATGGAAAACGTTAATATAATAGTTTTTAGAAAAAACTTGCTGTTCAGAAAAATGACATTAATATATACATATATTATTTTTTTAATGATATGTACATAATTTAGTTCAGTATGGTGTTTTGCACCTTTGATTGTGAGCTCACTATTAATCAGATAAAAGTAAATTAAATAAAATTTGGAACGTTTTAAAATTCTCTTTAATTACGAAGTTATTAATTATTTGAAGTCTGGATTTCTGTTATTGGCATTCCGATGCATTTCCTCCAGGCGGTGTATTGGAAAAGGGGAATACAACAATTGATAAACATACTTTTTCGAAATTAGAAAATATAGTAAATATTTTTTTATATTTTATTATTTTTCAAATATATTTTAGGAATTAAAAATAAAGTGGGAGGGAAGATCTGATATTGGGAATATTTTTACCACTCCTATCAGTTGTGAATAAAGGACAATTTTTAGATGAGGGGAAAGAACCACACCCCTCCATTCTTAAAGCAAGAAGGGTTTCGTAATGGACTTCATTTAAATCAATAACTTGGCGCTATGAACAACTTTTCTAGAAATTCATCAATCAGCATCAATTTCGGTATAAATTAATGACAAATGCTTCAATCAAAATTTCGAAATGAAATAGCGTTTATTTTAAGTTAGAGATCAGCATTCTTATATAAATTTCATTCCATTCCTGCAGCTGCTCAATTCAAGCTCGGATAAAATTTCAGTTGGAAAATGGAATAAGGATTTTGTTTATATCGATTAAAGCTTTTGTTTTGGAATTTAGACATCGCGCATAATCGGAAGTGTACTGACTGTCATTAGAAAGATTGTATGTGATAAATATAGTAGAATCAGAAGCTATAAGTTAGGTATAAACCATAAAATATATAGTGACAGTGACTGATTATTTTTAGCGGTGGTTTGGAACATTAATATTATAAACAGTGAAGCATGAAATGGTTTTTATATGCTTTATATACGTTGTAAGACAATATAAAATGTACAAATAAAAAATAATTATTAAAATTTTATGTGAACAAAGTGAGAGTAATAGTGATTTGAAATTTTTATTTTCTGCAAATATGTGTTTGGATGTCACGGGAAATTTTTCTGGAGAAATAATTGATGTATATAAGTTTAAGACATTAATAGTTCTTCAAAATAATTGATATTTTCGAATCTTGTATATGCAAAGATAGATAGCACTTCATTATTACTGCGAAATTTCTTATGAAAGCGTATAAAAGTAATTTGAATTCGTGAACTCGTAAATTTATGAATTTTTAAATTGTGCTTAGGCAAATTACAAAATAAGGACAATAAATGTTTCAATTATTATTTGTATAAAAGCTGGTTGCCCTAAATTTCAAAATGAGACGAAATAACAATGTTAAGTATACACAGCTGTAGTAGTATCTAAAATATGCTACTTAAACATCTGCTACTACTTTTAACTACAAAGCGAATTTAGTTACAAAAATTTAGCGCTGATATTGGAACAATAATTAATATTTTGAAAAAATTTGCATGTATATTTTTAAAGTGACGCTGCTCGAACTTTAGCTTTGAGAAATGAAAAAAAAAATAATATGTCAGAAATTATACCATAACGACTTTGGATATCGCTTGATATTTTCCTTCATAGAATCAAAATGAATTTTTACGAAAGGTATTTAGTTTTAGTTCTCTTAAAAAATTTAATAAACTAAAGGATGTGTCTTTTTTAGCTAACACTAAAAAATTCAAGTTCTTAAATTATATTAATTTAGAAACTTTTATATATGATAATATTGTGTTCAAGAAACATTCACTTTATAATAAACTTAATGACGATAATGGAGGAGATACATATTATATATATAAGCGAATTTATTTAGTTTCTTCTATATAGCCATCCTTCCTTTTTCAATTTTATAGTGATTTTTCTTGATATAATAGTCTTAATATAGATTATTTATATTAGGGAACATCTGTGTCTGGGAATAACTAATTTTCTTATCTTCATTAAAGAACATACTCGGGTGTGTGTGTATGTGTGTTTTTTTTTTTTTTATCTTATTTTATGATGAAGCAGCGTCTGGAATTTAGCGGTAATGTCTTACTAAGATAAATATTTATTCTGTTTTTTTTTTATTAGTACATTAGACTATGACCTTCAGTAAAAATAAACTTATGCATGCTCTTCAAAACATTTTCAGAATAACTTCCTTAATTGTTTCCTTTCTTTATAGACTCGTATTTTTCTTTAACAGTATTATTTATACTCTTGATTCATAGTTTCAAATTATAGCATAGAAATATGTAAACATCATGTCAATATATATTTTAACGTATATGTGGTAATTTTGAAATTTCAATCTTAATTGTTTGTTTCTTGTAAAAATGTTAAGTCATTCATTTGAATTATATGCAAGTGGAAGAAAATATTCGAATCATTTCTAAAATGATTCAATCAAATTTGAGAACTCTTAATAATAAAGGTAATTTTAAAAATGTGTCCATATCAAGCATTCGAAAGTTTCTTTTGCTTATTCCCAAGCATGAACGACAGTTTAAATATATTTTCTTTACTATCACATAGACAATTTATTGATAAATGTTTCCACTTTTGTTTTTTTTGTACATTCTATTAATCCCATCTTAGCGAAACTAATGGTAAATTTAGGGCTTTGGCCTTCAATTCAGATTCGATTTCCACCTCTGAAATAATAATTTGCAATCGTTTCGAGTATACTTTAAACTATGTCCAGTTCAGTTTTCATGTGCTAAGTAACCGTTGTACACTTAATAGATTGTAGAGAAATTTGACATAATTATGTGAACTGTTCAAAATTTTCTTATTAATATAAATGATCTGACGAAATCTGTTTAAATTTTATAAGTAGTTTTATTCTAATCCTCTAAAACAGTTATTATTGAAGCGAAGAATATTTTTATAAGAACTTAGGAATGGTGTAAAATCTGAATTGTAAATAACGAATCTAGGCATCGAAAATTTGCATGAAAGGAAACTGCAAGAAATGAGACTTGGCATGATTGGCGCTGATTGCATGAGACTGGAACGTCAATCCCAATTCTGTGTAAATACTGTAAAATATTATTCTTCACAAGAGTGGTAAAACGCGTCACATAGGTTGAACTGTATTACAATTATGCAGCCAATTACAAATTAAGAGTTATATTTTGATAACTGAAGAATAATCGTAATTATTTAATTATTCATGTTAGAAAGATATGTATTATGGTTTTTTTTTAGATTTTTTAATGTTTCCCAATTATTTGTAGCAATATTTTTTTTATATTCCAATTATTTGTAGTAATATTTTAACATACATTAAAATATTGGAAATAAACACACACATATTTGTATATTTGCACTATATTCTGAGTAATAATGTTGCTTTTGTGGTTCTCTTTAAAATAGAAGTTTCCTTGATTACAATTTCCATATTAAATTTTAAATTTGTAGTTGCTCGAAAATAGATTGAAAAATAAACATTTACTCTTGTTTTTCCATTAATAACTAAGGAAATATTTTACATTTAAAATAAAGCTAATTCGCACTCTTTAGTTAAGAATTAATCTTTGGATTTTTATATAAATTTTCTCTCTAGTTTAATAATTGGCCCTCTTACGAAATGATAATTGAGCGACAAATTAACCAATGCTTTCATTTTTACAACAATTTAATTTTAGGTGTCTTAAAGTCTAGAAAATCATATATTCGATTTTAATATGTTCTTAAAATTACCACATGTACCACATATTTCTTATCTCAATACCACATATTCCTAATCTCAATTGTTATTTTGTTTTCTTTAATTGAATGCTATTATTTTGTAAGCTTGTAATAAATTTAAAAAAATGGAAATAATTAAATAAAAAAACTTTCGAATTATCTTATTTCTATTGTGAAAGTCCATTATCTGATTTGATATTTTAGAAATTGCATTACTTTTAAATTTATATTTTCCTGAATTACTTCTATCTTAGTTTTGTTCCTGAACTTTGTGAACAATTAAATCGTGCATTTATCTTCATCGACAAGTGGTATTTTTAGCTCGGCATCATTAATTTTAAAGGTCAGAGAACCAACCGTGTCATGAATGCAAAGAAGTGCGAGACATGATATTTCTCAATTTTTCACACTCGGATGAGTATTTAGGAAAGCAGTTCTGAAAACCTGAATTTCTCTTGTCATTGAAATGTCAATGAAACTCATACCAAATGTTATCTTTCAAAATCTAAATTATGTTTCTCAGTGAAACCGAATACTCTCACGCTAAATGTAATTCGCTTTTTGATTAATTCTATTATTTTTTTTCCAAGAAATTGTATTTTGATTTCCAAATTTATAAGATAACAATAAAAAAAGTTTTTATTTTATTTAATTTTCCTACATATATTTATATTTCTACATATTTTATTTAATTTTCTTGCAAATTTTTTTCAGTTCATGGTGCTAGCAGGGAATAATTCTCATGGATATACCATTTAATAAAATATGTATTTAAACTTTTTTGGAGTAGTTATATAATGATAGTTTTATTTTTTCAGTTAAATTATTTTTAATTTTTACAATTTTTTATTAAAATTTAAAAATTTTCAATGCATTTTTATAATATTTGTTGCATAATCGCACATTTTACAAAACTAAGAAGACAAATGTATTTTTTCTGATTGTGCTAAAAATAAATTTCCTTTAAACATGAACAGGAAAAATGTTACCAACCTTTGCGGCAGGTGTTAGATTTTGAAACATCATCAATCGGATAATAAATGAAGCGACATCAAAAGTAGTAGTTCATTAAAAAATAAGTAAAAACATAATTCAAAATAAATAATAATAGAGGCCTTACATATGAGATTTATACTTTACTGGCAATAAGGCTATTCCCTAGCTTTTAATATTCTTTTTAGGTTCTAGTGAAAATAAATTTAGGGTCTCGGTAAAAAGCTCATCTCTTTTCATGTCACAAGCTTCGAAGATCACTTTCTCTCATTTTCATGAACATGTGAAGCTTCTTGAAAAGCACTAGTTACCTAAAGGAGAAATTTTTGCACTTGAAGACTGCGCCTTTCTTAAATTACATTCGTAAGTGCTCGTTTTATGAGCGAACGTGAGGAAAGGAAGGCTACTTATTTTCAGTCATTTTTACGCTGCATGAAAAAAGTTTCTTTCGCTTTATGGTTGTAATTTTATGCTACGGTTATTCGCGCATTGAATATAGAGCTTGAATGCGTTCAAAAACTTAATAGTCAATGATAAAATTCATAAAAAGAATATCACGTTTCGTAAAAGCGGTTATGTATTTCTGAGAAAGTTTCTTATATTTATTGGTTTTTAAGGGATTTTTTTTTAAATATTTATTTGTATTTTATTGTTATAAAACATATATTATTTTGAGATAGCTAATTTGTAAAAAATTTCATTACTGTTAAAATAAAGGCAAAATTTAAAGTTTTAATATTTAAAGTGTTTTCTTATTTACTATATATCTGCTAAATTGGTAACCAAATGGTTCAACTCTTCATGGCTTCGAATTTCACCTCGGCCTTATAAATGCTTACGTTTTAGCGTCACTACAGCCAATTTTATTATTAATTAGGGTATTATTTTTCAAATCAAACACTTAAGAATCCTTTTTTGTTATTGCTTTCTTTTGTTATGATATCTGCGCGTGATACCCTGGCCCTATATAGGTTTTGGCCGGGATGACCCTAATATGTAAATATCATCTTATGTATGCGTAGTGATTGCTTTCAAACCTTCTTGTTACCTATTTTTATACATGTGCTCAAGACATATGAGATACATTGTTTACAGCTTTCTGAAAATAACTAGAAAATGTTAACATTATGTATAAAAGATATACATGAAGCTATTTCTTTCAAAGGAATTTTTTTTATCTATTTAATTATATTAAAAAAATAAGATTTGCAATAAAGTAATATTTGCTATCTGCATAAGATTTACATTTAATTACAATTCTATGAAAAATTGCTAAATTTTTTATTAAGTATCTATAATAGAAAAGTTCTGTAATGAGTTAACAAAAGTACTAAAAATGTTATTCTTGAAATCTTTTAAAGTATAGTCATTTTAAATTTTAATAATAACAAAACATGTTTTTGTTAACAGAACATATTTCCAAATTTAATCAATAAATTAAGAGATGTCTAATTTATCTCTCCCCCTAAAGCGGAAAAAAAAAAGAAAATAGTCATTTTTAAATTTTAACTTTGATTTTGATGAGTTTTTTTTTAATCACAAGAATGATTAAAAATATTAATTTTCATCATATATAATTAGCTTCTATAACACATCATGTGTTTTGATATTTTTCGAAATTATTAAATATCACTCCATTAGTTTTAAGGTCTAGAATTTTTAATGGAATTTATGCTTAAAGTTTTAGAGCATTGTACTTTAAAATGAATTCAAAACGTCTTTTTTCCCCTTAGTACATTAAAAAAAAAATTTTTTTTTTATTTTGTTTACTAGAAATATTGTGCTGAAATTTTTAAAGTATTCTTTAAAAGATAAAAATTAGGACACTTTTTAGTTTATTTTCATTTTAAAGGAATAGAAAAAATGTGTTTTAAATAGCTATATTAATAATTTACATTATATGCATCTTGTTATTATTAAAATATTAGTGATAATATCAACTTATTTAGATACTTCCCTTTTATTTTCATTAACTTTTGTTTTTGAATAATCGCTGAAATTAGCAGAATTTCCATAAAAAATTTTCTAATTTAATTTTAAGATTTTTGTATTTAGATTGTTAAATTATTTCATCTTGGAATATTATGCAAGGTTCAAGTAAATTGCATTTAGTTAAATTATGTTTACTTCACATGTTCTTATATGGATATATTTTTAAATTAAAAATGTTTCTTAGAAAGTATTCAGTTTAAGAGATATTTTTGCAGTTTAAAAATAAATTCACATAATTAGAATACTAAATAATTAAGAGATTAAAAGTGAAATTCTGTATACAAATTCTCAATATTTTGGATGTAAAAATAAAAATCATCACCTTATATACTTTAAAAAAATAAATGAAGTTTTCTTACATATAAAATTAAAAATATTGAGTGTTAAATACAACTGAAATTCTTTACTCTAATTTTTACACCATGTTTAAATCTAAATCACTGTGGAAGATATTTTTAACAAGTATAATATTATAATAATGTAAAAACTAATAATCATGTGGTTATTAAATATGAAATTTTTAAATTTAATGTAATTAAAAAGCATTTTTTTTTTTGAGAAATTGACAAATAAAGTTAGGATGAAAATTTTAGAAAAATAAAACTAAGGAAATAATTCAAGATAGAAAAACAATTTTCTTTTGCAGTAAATAACATGTGGTAATTGAATAATTTTCTTCAGTGATAAATTAATATTTTAAAGTAAATAACAAAAGCACTGACAATTCATCAAAATTTTTCTATGAAAAATGCCAGTTTTTCAGTACAGTGAATATCAAAGTATATTAAGCTTGATTTAAATAATATTGAAATACTTGTTTACTTACTGATATATTATTTTCAATTTATCTTCTGTTGAAGGCAATGGTAATCAGATCAATGTTAACGTACAATATTTATTTGAAATGTTTGTATTTTTAAAGCAGCTCACATATTTTTTTTTTTTGTTTGAAGTTGCTCAGATGATATTTATTTGAACTGTATTATGAATAACATTTGACATAAATAAACTTGAGTACATATTTTTCAAATTTTTCCATAACTTTGTTGAACTTGAGTTTATTTGGAAGCATTTATATGCTTAACAAAGCATGATTTTGAAAACGCCCTATTCTTTATTTCTTGCAATGCATGATGTCTTTTGGTATGATATATAGCAAAAAAAATTAGGTTTAAAGTCCTTTTGTATTTGAGAAGTTTTTCTGGAAAGATTTATTTCAGTTAACTTGTTACGATAACTTGGTTTTTCATATCTGTACAACATTACTGTTTATTCTTAAGTCTGCTTAATTTAGTTGTTTTGTCTATCGGAAATTTATTAATCTACTATTTCATTTCATATATTTCATTTTCAGAATGTGGTGGACATTGACTGGCAACTTCGGTAATATGCTACCTATAGATTGGTCAAAGTCTTATGCTCGGAAATTGCAAATAAATTGCCTTAACTTGAATGAGCAAAAAGTATGTATCTGTGATTTTTTTACTGTGCATATTTATTTAATTTGAAGTTTATGGATTTCTCAAATTTAAATTTTTAATTAACAGGAGAAAGAATCCAATGAGGAATTAGATGTGTCAGATGATGAAATTGCAAAGGATTTGGATCTGCATTCTTTAATTATTTCCAGTCTTCAGCAAGAGCCAATGTTTACTGCTGAGCAAGTATTGGAAGAAATTGATGAAATTATGCAGGTTTGTGTAAAAAATTAGAACTTGTTCTTTTAATTTTAAGTTTTCTATCAACTGAATACAAAAATCCAGTAAATATTGATAATGTTTTCCTAATAATATTTTTTTTTTAAATGGATGAGTATTATTTATGATTAAAGACGTGTCACAAAATAGGAAATTGCATACTGATAAAATTTTCAAATTGCTGAAATCAATTTGATTAGGGATGACTGCTATTAAATTTAATATTTATTTTATTAAAATACTAAGAAATTGAAGAAATCAATGTTTTGGAGTTATTATCAATTTCTCTAATTGTTTGTAACTGTGATTTGGAAAATCAAATCTAATTTTAATTAGATTTGATTTTGTATATTTTGCAAGGCTTGATAAAATTTGTATTACTTTGATACATCAAAATGTTTCCTGCATTTATCAAGAATGATACTTTATGAATTATTTGGTCTCTACTTACTTATTCATGAATTAAAATTTCTTTCTATTTTATATTTTAAAAATCTTTGAGTAAAATAGTAATTATCATAAAGAAACAATGAAAAAAAAAAAAAAAAAAAACCCGTAAAAAGTCTTTCCCTGTGCAAAGTACAAATAGGTTTAAATTGTATAGAAACTCTAAAAAATTCTGTTTCATTGGAATTTGAGAAATAAGATTAAATTTTTAAAATGTCTTAACTTATTCAGATATTCATCAAATAAAATAATCTATTTTAAAAATGTAGTTTCATATGTGGTTGACTTCTCAAAATTTTAGCCCCAAAATTTATATCTGATCTAAATTACTTTCTCCAGTTTCACTCTTGACTTGGTTAATAATTTAAATTGAAGGTTCTGACAACTTCTACTGATTATTTTGCTAATCACAACCGTGGTTTTGAAACTTCAGTGATTCATGGTAAATATTATTATCCAAATTAATGTTCATCATATTCATTTATAAAATACAATCAGGAAACAAATGTTTTTTTTTTCCTAGAAAAGAGATTAAAGGAAACATTTCTTCTAATGGATTTAAATGCAATTTGTTAAAACAAATTACAATGAAATTTATTTTAAAATTATTTTTCAGCTATTTACATTCAAATTTTACGGTTTTTTAAAATTGTTAATTATATATTAAAATGCGTGTTTGCTCATTTAAAGCATTTTATTGAATTTATTCTGAAAATAGTGACAAAATAAATTTGGGAAAGCTATTGTAAAACAATCATTTTTTTATAGTGGCCTTTAAGAATAAACTGTTAACAAAAAATGAGCAAAAGCTGTAGTTTCAAAGAAAATTTTATGCTAGAATAATAATTTATCTTAAAAACCAATTTTTTAAAATATGCAAACAGTATTAAATTTAAAAGTAAATTGTGTTAAACTTAATGTTATTTTAGCAGTTCACTTTATTGTAATTTTTTTTAAATCTAAAAATTTTTAAACATTAGTGATACATTTCTGAGTTTTGTTTAATTTCAATAAAAAATAATTATCACAATAAAACACCAGTTGTTATATATTTTTTTATGCTTTTAATTACAAATATATAATATGTATTAGTTTTAAATGAGGTTACTCCTATTCTTTACCAGTATATATTTAAGAATTTATACCTAATTCTTGAATTTTTCTATAATTCCTTTGTGCAATTAATTATATCCATAAATATTTCTGTAAATTTGAATTTGGTCCACTTATATTAAATGCTGTGAATTTTGAAATTGTAATTGACGTGAGGGAAAACTCTGAAATGGATTATAAATAGTTAAAGAAGTACTTTGTGTTGAAAAAAAAGAAGAAAAAAGAAGCAAGGGGTTGATATGATAAATAAAAAATAATAAATGAGGGAGGACCATGAATATACCAACTGATGGTGAAAAAACTATACAAGAAACACTATGGACAAAAATATTAATTGTTTAAAATAAAAAATCTATAATTTTTGGCAGAGTTTTTGTAACTTGGTTAACATCATAAGAAAAGATTTTTTTGTGTTATGATCCATCATATGATGCCTTGAGAAAAGTAAACAACATATGAACAAAAATCTGAAATGCTTAAAAGATGAAGAATAGATTTTATGACATAGCACTTTTGTTGGGAAAGTTTCATTGATTAGCTTAAAAGAAGCACTAGGGGATATTTCCATACCCACCAAGATTAAGATTTGATTTATATGATAGTTTGGCAAGATCAGTTGATGACAAGACCAAGCTCTTGATTATTGGGGAAACTGATGAAAAAATACATGCTATTATTTTCAGGATTTTTGGCCTTAAGAACTACTCATTGAATAAGAAAATGATTCCATTTGTCCGATCTTTTTTTTTTTTTTTTTTTTTTTTTTTATTTTTAAATAAGAAGCTAGAAATACTGAGAATTAAACTATTGAATACTTATAAAGTATTCTTAAACATTGTAGGGGAGAGACTGACTGCTTTTACAGATGTATTAACTGGAAATACTAGTGTGAATTTGAAAGGGCTAAATCTTCTATTGCCCAATTGCATGCTAGACAATCTCCTATACATCTACTGCTAGCTCGCCTCAATCTGTATGCTAGACCTAGATCTGCTCATCAGTAGCGAAATTGTTTCAGGTGATGTCAGGTGGGGGAATCACTGAACCTGAATAGGTGATGGATTTAATAAACATGACAAAATAAAATTTGAATTAAAATAAGAAAATAAATTATCTGACATCTTTATATATTAAAAAAAGACTTAAATTAGGTAGTTCATTTTTCTGCTAATTATTTAATATCGTATTAGAAATGGCAATAAAACACTTGAGGATTCAAACACAAAACTTCTCTACGTATAAAAAATCTGTTGTTGTACCAACATGCTTTTACTTAGCCCAGAGTTGAGCTGTATCAGTTAGATATAAGCAGTTAGATAGGAATCTTTGTAATGTAGAACCAAGGATCAGTCAAAAGACTCCCAAACACTTGACCGGCCACCCCAGAGGTATCATTTCATTTGGAGGACATTGTGACCTATTGATATGCCTCAGCTACCTTTAGTGAACAAGACTGAAGTTGGGATTCAAACTCACTATCATCTGATTATGAGAACAATACCTTAACCAACCAAATCTGTGGCCTAACATATGTGTAAAATTTTTGCAACTATTGACCATTGCTAATGACATAGCTATTAAGGGTTGAGCTAAAGCAGTAATAGTTAAAAAACTTTTTGTTAACTTGAAGGAACAGCAAAAATGTAGGCATGACCATCAATGAAAAAACAAAGTTCCTGATAGGTCATAAGCTGATATCACATAAAATTAAATGATAATATTTTTGTGGAAGTTTAATAGTTTAAATATTTGAATATAATAATAAACAGTAATGACACCTATTAAATACAAGAATCTAATCTTTCTGGTGTCAAGAAAAATCTGTAGGAAAAGGTGTCCTACAGATGTAAAAGCCTGTAGGATCATGTAAAAGTGTCATAGCCAGGGTGTCATGTAAAAGTCTGTAGGAAAAGGAAATAGCAGACCACAATTAAAGATGGCTTGATAATTTAGGAGAATGAGTAATAAACATTTGTTTCAACTGGTGAAAGAATGTGCCATCAGTGCGGTTAGGATAGTGGAAACTGATTGGGGCAGCTTATAATCAATTTGTTAAAAAGTTGATAGTATATTATATTTATTTAAATATCACTTTCTGTTTTTTTGTTGTAATATTTCGCTCTCAAAAGAAAATCGTAAGCGTTTTTGCAGTTTCTATTTTTAATATAAATTGAAGAAAGGAAATTTTTTTAGCTTATAAAATTCAATATTTTAATATTTATTTTGAAATATATATTTCTTTTTTAGCAAGAGGAATCCCCCGTTGAAGAATCTCCAGAAGAAACTGCAGTTTCTGAAAAAAAGGAAGAGAATATAATTTCTTCCATCTTATATGAGGAAAGTAAGTGAATTTCTTCATTATGATTTAAATAAACAATTTATTCTTAGTAATTGAACAATATTTATTCTTAGTAATTGAACAATGCTTGTTATCCACTTTATTTAGGAATGACAAATAATTTAACATAGTCTCAAATATTTAAAATTTTTTTTTCAGTTTTATTAGATATTTAATTTTTTTACATATTTTTGATATGTTGCTAATAGGTGCCTATATTTTTTATTAATAAGCCACTATTTGTACTCGTTGTAAATATTGTCTAATTTGTGAATTTTATGTAATTAAATGAGAGCTATATAGTTTGCATTTTTAACCAACAAAATTAAAGAAAAGTTTTTTTCAATGTACAACATGTGTAACAATTTTAATGAGAAATGTAATAAAATGTTTTTTTATAATGAAATATGATGTAAGAAATCTGATCAAACCAAATTAGATTTAGACATTGATTTGGATTGAATCAAAAATATTCCAACTAACTTAGTTGGAATATTTTTGGTTTCACCTTTCTATACTGAGATATTTTGTTTCAAAATTTCCTTTTGAACAATTGCTTTGATAAAATTAATTTAAATTTAAAATGGATTAAAACTTTCGATCGATTGTAAATTATCCTTTCTCTCCCTTTTTTTTTTAAAAAGGTAATTTTTTTTTAACTACACATTCCATTTTCAAACATGTCATTGCTTAAAAATGTGATTACAACTTTTAGTTTTATAAAAATATTCATTATATTAAAAATTTTGAATTTTTGATTGAGTGAATATTGAAAGGAAATGAAAAGTAAGAAATAGTATACAAGAAAACTGAAGAATAAAATAAAGTAAAAATATACTATGCAGATTTTTATTTTTTAATCTTAAAAATTAAAAATTATAGAAGTTCATAGTAAACCATGAGCTTCTGAATATTTTTTAATGAATTCTGTATCTAAAATTTACATTTATAAATTAACTAAATAAATTTTAAAAGAAATTGGAATTTTTAATGATGGAAAATGCTTGAAGAAATTGTTACTGAAGATTTATAAAATAATGCAATTAATATTATGGTAGAATTAATCCTTTCAAGACAAGTAGGTCAAATATAAACAAACTTAAAATGTTTCTCAATGCTAAGGTTAAGTATTTGATATATGCATAAGGGTTCATCAACTTGATTGCTTTTCAAATCTTATGTCACATTCAATGTTCAGTATTTAACAGATGAAATATGAGTAATTTTTTTCTCTCTATTTTAAGAATTTAATTTTCTTTTGAACAACAAGTGATGAAACAGAACAAAATGACTTATTTAGGTTTTATTTTCAAATATTTTATAAGCAATTTTATGTTATTACAATTTCTATTTGTTATATTTTTGTGTTAAAAATAGCCAAAGAAATTCAAGATACCAAGGAAGCTATAATATTTTATTGGAATAAATTATAAATAACTCAAAGCAGATTTTAATGGAGTAAATGACAAAATATTTTGAATTGTATTTCAAAATATTTTGAAAAAACCAAATATATTGAAAAAACAAAATTTATTGAAATTGTATTTATGAATTCAAATTTCCTTGAATAATAAATTGAATAGGAAATGTGGAGATATTCTTTTTGTTAGAATGTTTGTATGGATTTACAATATATCTAAAAGATTCTTCATTAGATTTAAAGCTTTGTTGTCTACTAATGAAAATTAACTGTTATTTCAATTTTTTTAATATCAATACATTTTTTTTTTTTATAAAAAAGATCGATGATTTTGCATAGATGACCAGAATTGATTTCAATAATAAATGTGTTTCAAATAAGTTAAAAGAAATGTTTCAAAGTAAATCATGAGTTATAATAAGTGTCTCATCAGGATTACCAAAGAAATTTTGTTCTTTTAGTATTACTTTATTGCCTCCTATTGGTTATGAGTTTGTTTATCAGTATACCAATTATGTAACATTAATAGAATGGTAAGACTGCACTTTTTGTAAGTGTTTTTGATTTTAATCTCTGTTGAAAAATGGGAGGTAGTTGCATATCAGTTTTTTACATGCATCTCTTTTAGAATACTTGGGACTGTCCAGATTTCTTCTCTTGTAACACTTGAATATTGTAGTTTGTTACAGAATAAATGTTCAAAAGAGCTTCACCACAATTTCTTTTTTTAAGATATTCTGTAGTCAAGTTTTTAATACTACACAAATGTATTTTAATAGCTATAGAATCAGATTAACTATTTAAGCTCAGATATGGAGATTAAATAATTCCCTCAGACCGACAAAAAAATTCGTAACATTTTTGCTATAGTGACTATGGGAAGAACATTTGAAATAATTTAACATTTTTCTGAAATACATTATGTAAATTACACAAGTTTATAATTTTTATTTTGTCTAAAGTGTAAAAGGGCTTTACAATGTAAAATGCCTAATTGATAGTTTCGGGTGTCTTAATATTTAAGAGTGTAATATCTGCATTAATGTTTTACTTCAATTATTAGTTTTCTTGGAATCAATATTAATTTATAATTTTAAAGTGTAATATAAGATTATTTAGTACATAGTGATAATACATGTTAAATGCTATTGAAATTAATAATTAAGATTAAGTTGTAAGTATTTTAATCATTATAATTTAAAAAAAAAGAACTTTTAGAAAAACTGCAGAGAAAAAAGAAAATGTATTTATACCCATAAGGTCCATTGCTACATATCAATCACTGTGTGATACATTTCACTATATCTGATGTTTATCATCAAAATATTGTAATGTATAATATTTTCTTTTTAAAATAAGTAAAATATTTTAGTTTCTATTGAAATTATTAGATTTTGTTAATTTGTATTCTACAAAATTATATTCACAAATAAACCAATCATTCAAAATCAAGTATCAAAAAGATACATTGATACACTAAAAATTTTTTTCTAAGCGAGATACATAGCTGCCAATTTGTGCAATTTAGTCATATAGTGTACAATTTTTGGATGAATTATGAGATCTTAGTAATACTGCAGATCTAGCAGTAATATTGTATAGATTATCTAGTTATCAGGAATTACAAAGCTTCTTTTCTTATTTCTGAGGCAGGATTTCTTATTGATAATAAGATGTATACTGCATACATATGAAGAGCCTTAAGAGCAAAACTAATTTATGTTGTATAGTATATTATTTTTTAAAAAAGAACTCTTATAGTTTTGATTAAAAAATTTGATTTCTTTAATTTTTAATTTTTTTATTCTTTTTCAATGATTTTTTATTAAATAATTAAAGTTACACGATTTATAAAAAGAGTATTTAAAATAAATATATCTTTATAAAATGTGTGTTAATTCCTTAAGTATTGGAAGAGATATCAATCTGTATTTGTGGTATGTAAATTCTTTAGTATTATTGAAAATGTAGCTTAATGCAAATTGTTAAATAATTAAACAATTTATATTAAGAAGTATTTTATATTAAATTGACATCAATGAATATATACTATATATGATACTTATTGATGTTTGAATATTATAATTTCATTCTTAAGCAAAGAGTACTATAAATGAATGTCTTATGTATATTGGTATAAGAGATTTAAATAATTGTATGGTTTTAAAATTTGAAATTGTTTGCAAATATGAAGACATGAAGAATATTTTATATAATATTTTTAAATTTCTAGTTTTGGATTATAATTAATTTTAACTCTGATATATTCATTTAATGAAAAATTTAAAATATTTACTGACATGATTAATAACAATAAAAAGGCATATAATTTTTATTTTTAATTTTTTTATATTCCATATAATTTGTAGCTTTAAAACTTGAGATATAATGTTATATTTTGCATTTTTTTTTTGTGTGCAAAAACTTTTAATTATTGAAAAATTTATTCCTTTTTATTTTATTACTATACCTTTTTTTTTTTTGAAGAAATGTTGTCAAATCCAAAAAATGATTTAATATATTATATTTGCAAAATGTAATATAAATTTTAATGCTGTGGAAAACCTCATATTTATATAATACTTATATAATAAAATAGTTAATATAGATTGTTTCCAATATATCTTTCGGAAGATAACTCAGTTTCTTGTATATACAAGAGATTTCAATTCACGTGTGTGATATTTCAAAAAATGGCCTTGGATTTTAAAAAATGTTATGAAGTGTTAATTTTCAAAGAACTATCTGTGTGACATAAATGTCAGTAATTACATTTATTAAAGAATATTTAATACTTGCAATAATAAATGTAAGTACATCAGTAAGTTACATTAAGTGAGTGTGACCCATATTACACCACTTTTATAATTCCAATACTTCCATTAATACTTTAAAAAATATTTAATAAGTCTCATAACTATGAATACAAAATAAATTTTTTGTTCATTTAAAGAAACTTATGATTTTTGAAAATAAAGTGCAGAAATCATTTTGGATAGTGTGGAATTTAATTTCTTATTTTGAAACATTGCTGTTTTATTATTGAGATTTTTTTGAGATCATTTTACATTGCTTTGGATGTGCTATTAATTGTTTAATATTTTTTATCCGAAATATAAATTAAGAAATGAAAAAAATGCAAGGTTTTTATTTTTTAATTTCATTTTAAATGGATACTTGAACTTTCATGACAATGAAATGTAAATTAATATGTTAATTGTATCCACATAGCTTTTTCCCCATTGAAAGATATCTACATCTTCATATATTAATTATTGTAACTAATTTATGCAAACTAAATACTTATGGATGATCGGTGCGTATTTGAAAAGTTGTAAAATGGAAAAATAACTTTGACTTAGAGAACTAATTAGGATAACATGGCTGGTTTGATGTAAT
Source organism: Latrodectus geometricus (assembly GCA_026290005.1). NCBI lineage: Eukaryota > Metazoa > Arthropoda > Arachnida > Araneae > Theridiidae > Latrodectus > Latrodectus geometricus. Next base: position 36,025 of record JAPDSC010048849.1, read on the forward strand.
CTTTAATGTTACAATACTGACCTTAAAGCAGTTCATGTATGTGTATAAATAATTAAGATTAGATATTAAATCAAGATTAGTTATATTAGTTATATCACTTAGTTATATCATCAATAACTGAGCATTCAGTTATTGCTGAAAAAAAGTTAAGTTCCAAGTTTTTAATGTAAAACATCTCTAAAAACTTTTATTTTTTGTATTGAAATAGTATATTAAAAAATAAGCATCTGATTGTTTTGGTTAGGATAAATGTTAAAAGTTAATTTATCTACAAAAATCATTCCAGTTAAAAACAATATTATTATTAAGATAAGACGATTAAAGTTACACAAGTAATTTTTTTATGGCTGATTACTTTTTAATAAATAACATTTTACATTAGTAAAAAATGTATGTACACTTAATAAATATTTCTTCAAAATTGTTGCATTGTAATATTTTGTTTAATTTTTGAAAATTTGCAATATTTTCTTGTTTATAAATAAATTTAATTTATTGCTAGATGTATTTAAAAAACAAAGGAATTTGTTTTCAAAACCTTTTATTTATGTTAAATTCCATCTTACTAATTATTGTAAGCCTGACTTCTTTATCTTTAAACAATAGGTCCCAATAAATTAGTCCTCATGTGCAAAAAATGACCTTTGGAGTGACAGACAAACCAAACTCTAGCTTATATTATTAATATTTCTTAATATAAAACAAATCTTACATAGTAAAAGATAATTCTTTAAAAAAACTATTAATAAACAATAATAGTAAGAAACAATAACAATAACATGTAAGAATAAGAAAGTAATTTTTCTATATCATCTTTTGAATCTTTATTTTGCTTATTTTTTTATTTGATCTTGAATTTACTAATATGCTGCAGATTTAATGTGTATGATTTGGATATTTTGTTTTAGAATTGAAAACTCTCACAAATTCACAACTCAATGAACTTTACATGGAATTGGAGACAATGATTCAAGAAAATTCTGAAGTTCTGATTCAAGAATTAGCTTTAAGAGATGAATTGGAATTTGAGAAAGAACTTAAAAATACATTTATCTCTTATTTACTTACAATACAAAATAAGAAGAGGCAGCACAGCACTGAAAAGAGAAGAGCCCGTTCTTCTGCAGGAAATATGGATGCAAAGGTAATATGAGAATTTTAAAATAAATTTCTTTTGTATATGTATTTCATTTAAAAAAAATTCTCGATTGAGAAATCAATTCTTCTGGTAAATATTCAATTATTAGTAAAATTAAAGAAGCTTCACATTGTTTCTATAATTTAATGATATGAGATCGGTTTGAATTACTCCTATCTGTTTTTTAATTTGCATAGAAATTGCCAATTTAATTATAAAGTTTATAAAATTTCTAAGTAAAAAAAAAGTTTAATTTTGGTTTTTGTTTGTAACCCATAAGCATGCCCACTTACTCTTAGAGGTCCAGTCCTTAAATCACAGTGTAGAAACATCTACCTTTTTCAAAGTATTTCAGATCTTCAGTAGCTGTGTATGTATGGTTAATTACTTTCTAATTGTAATTCCATGTTTCTGGATTTTCCTTTTGTTGATATTTTTGATGTTGGGGTCTCTTAGGTCTGGTATGGGTGCTGGAGTATTTAGATTTTAGTTAACTATTTCTGTGTTTTATTGTGAACTGAAAAGATATTAGTCATACCAAGAGGAAATGAAATGGCTTGCAGTTATTCTAGAAATGTAGTAACTGATGAATCAATAAATGTTTTCATTTATCAATAAATGTAAAAATAAATTATTGAGAAATTTCTGGGAAACATAAATTTCCGATAGAAAAAGATAATGACCCTCACTATCATTCAAATTCAGGTGAAATGAAGAAATTTTGCCTCAAATTTTCTGTATTGGCAATGATAACACAAAGCAAAATTATGAATGGGAAAAAATGGAAATTCAGAAATGAATGCTTAAAACTGAAGCCTATATCAATCACATCCTCCAAAATTCACAGAACAGTTAATAAAGCATTCTTCAGCAAGTGAATTTAGTTATGTAATTAGAAATTCTGGCCAAAAAAAGTCATATTTGCTCCAGTAAAGATGAAACAATCCATAATACGTTCTGTCAAATGTGATAAAAGTATCTGCAATGAAAACAAACGCACAATGCACATTTAGAAAAAGATGTGAATAAATTATAAGTATTTTTTCGCGATTTATTTTCAATACAAGCACAATATATTTTTCAATAGAAAATGTATTCAGTTTGGTAAAAGTAATCTTGGTGGTAGTAAACAAAAGTTGCAAATCAGTTTTCATAGACTCAGTGTGCATTCTTAGGTATGTAGTTTAAGCGATGTTACTGTAAGTTAATTAATGCAAGTTATATGACAAGATTAAAATTTTTTACATTAAATGCAAAATATTTCCTGACATTTCTAAAGCTGATTCCTATTTCCAAGGGAACATTTTTTAAAATTTGATTTGAAAGTATGTTCAAAAATGTACTTTAAAAATAACTTTAAGAAAATTTTCCCTTTTATTCAGTTTATTATTCAGATTTTGTAATTCAAACATTTTTTTTTTCAATCCAAGCACAATTTTTTCAATTTTCCTTTCAAAATTACCCTTTAATTTATAAACATCTGATTATTAAAGTTAATACAATTATTAAAGTATTTATAAAATATCTTTTAATTAGTAAAATTCTGTTACAAAAAAACATATTGGTTGTCTCAAAATATTCTACATTTTTAATATTTTTCAGGATTTTTGATTACTGTAACAATGCTTTTATGATATAAATGAATTCATATAAATAATTCTTTGGTATGTAATAAATTTCAATGTTCAACAAATTTACACATTATAAAATTGGTTGTAAAATATTAAATGCATATTTTTTTATATTAATATTTAATACTAATTTTCTATTTTAATGTATTTGTTATATTAATTTTCCAAATATGTGTTTAAAAGTATTCTGAAATGTTACTGTGAATAATCAAAATGCTTGAAAATGATTTCATTTTTGTTAAATTGTCTGCAAACATCTATTTTTTCCAATTTAATTTATATTAAATTATTTTTTAAACACTGAATAAACTTAATATATTAATTAACAGAAATATTTACAATTTATTAATTGCTCTTGAGTATTACTGATAGTCAATGTTGCTTTATTTTTATGCCATTTATTATTGGAATAGTACCAAAATATTGCTTAGTTAATTTACATAGGAAACATGTTTATTATTATCATATCTCCAAGTATTTTCTTACAGATTTTTTATTTTGTGTCTATTTTTGTATGTTTTAAATGAAGTGAAACACTATTTAAAAAATAAAAAAATAAAAAAAATTAAATAAATAAAAGATATACTCTCTTTGCTATTTAGTAAATTAAAAATGTTAACTTTGTAAAAGAAACTAGAAGTATACAGTTGAGCAAGATGAGAGTTTGGATTGGTGATTTAAACAGACTTTTAAAAATAATAAATGGCTTATATTTATTTCTATTAGTGCAGATTTTTTCTACTTCAAACTTGTCTTATATTTATTTATAATGGTCTTATATTTATTTCTATTAGTGCAGATTTTTTCTACTTCAAACTTGTCTTACTCTTATAATTGTATGACCATACATTTATAACATAAAAGTGTTTATTTTTTTTATCAAAATTTCTTTGCTACTTTTCCAAAAAAATTATTTTTTCAATATTCTTATATGATAAAGTGCAATGATTATTTAAATGTTGTTAAATGTGTGAATAATATTTTTGCAATAATAGTTTCAACTCAAGAAATTCTTATGTAAGGATAATCAAATCAATCAGGGTTTGGATTGCATTTATATGAGAGTGGTTAAAATTTTATAAATGAAATGTGTATTCTTCTATTCAATATTAAGAAATGATGTTTAAAAGTTGTTTTGAAATGTTTTAACTATAAGTCTTTTGTTTACAAAATGTTTTATAAAATTTTTAATGATATGCTGATTATATAAAATCCTATTTAGTAGTGTTATATTCAAAGACATCATTCATGATCACAATTTTGGCAATTTCTGAAATTTAATTTACTAGTATTCTGAACTTTTTTTATCCTTATTTTCTTAAGTTAATCACTTTTCTGAATTATGTTCATTTCCAAAAATTCAGTGTCAGGAAAATTTCAGTTTTTTTTTTTTTTTTTTTTTTTTTTTTTTTTAAATCTGAATTAAAGAGATTGTAATTCACAATGGAAATAGATGAAAGTATGTAAATATGTTAAATAATTAAAATCTTAATTCTTTGTTGAGAAATAGGAAAAGAAAGAGGAAAAATATCAGCCCTAAAAGAAGTTAGCATTATGTAATATTATAGAAGAGTTCTATGTATTCAGATAAAAAGTATTTGAAACTTTAAGATAAGTTGTTTTTAAAATAAACCTATTCCCATGGAAAAAATTTCTATTTTGAAAAAATTGAAAATTTTGTCTGGTGGCATATATTTAAAGGTATTGAAATTTTGATGCTCTACTGCATAATATTGCTCAGTTATAGAAATAATTCCAAACTAGCCAAACAATTGTCTGAAAGTTTACATCTGGATCCTATGAAGGATCTGTTGATCATCATAGATTGATATATTTTATAATCAAGTGAAAATAGGAGTAGCCATCATACTGAAAAAATGTTACACAACAATAAAAAGGCAAATACTTCCACTGTTGTGTGCAGAATTCAACTAATGGACTATGTTTAAATTCCATTTGCGTTCTCTTGTTGCAGTAAAACTTACTACTTTTAAGTGGTTTTGTCATCATATCAGTGGTATTGTCATATACTGTATCTGATTAACAGTCATGTTTAACATGTCAAGTAAATATTAGTTTTTCAGCTGCATCGTCTGTTTTTTAAGCAGTTACAAAGGTATGATTTGCAATGCAAAATCTTATTAAACACATGAAGCTAAAGAACTTAAAGAACATGCAATCCTCCTCAGAACATTCCTGCTCATGTATTCCAAATTGGAAACATAATGGTCTTGATAAAAATTTTAGAAGAATATATTTGTACTGTATCACAATAAAATTCTAGATTATTTTATAAGATAATATATTATATCATCGTGTATGTTGTGATTATATTATAGCGTTAAAATTTCTAAATAAATTTTTTCTTTTAATTTTATCATGATATTAGTTTTATGCATTCTTTATCCTGTTATAAAGATCTCATTTCTTTGTGATGTTATTTTAGTTTTTATTTATTAGTTAAAACTTAAAGCTTCGTTAAAATCTCTAAAAATGAATTTATATACATAAATTGCTAAATTTTTGAATTTTCTCATATTATCATGTTCATATTTGATCATTTTGATCTATTTTACTTTCAAAACTTGTCATTTGTTAAGTATCAGACCTGTATTTATTGAAATTATGTTTTAGGGTGTTAAATTTCCACTTGTGATAGAAAATATTAGAAGTCTAATTGTGAACGTTTGTAAATTTTTTTGTGTTCACAGGAAGTGTATTTCTAAATTTAGAAATGTATTAACTTCATTATATCTAGTGCATAATTTTCTAAACAAGTCATAATTTTTAATGTTCGTATAAATACTATATTTTTTCAAATCATTTCTATTTGCCCGATATGTTACAATGAAAAATATTCTACTTCAATATGTTAAGATGGCAATTTATTTTATCCAAATTCACTAACAAATGTTTTTCCCTATGCACCAATCAAGAATATTCCTGCAATAATATCCTTTTTTTTAAATAAAAATAGTTAATATTATTAAAGCCAGTTAATTTTGGCTTTTCTCATTGTTATATTTCCATATTTCTTTATCTATTGAATTAGTTTTTGCATTATTTTTTGTAATGTTTATTATATAATTTATTAAAGTAACCATTTGTTTTTATTTTTTTATTGCAGTTTTTGACCACGGTCATTCCTTATAGTGTAGAAAATGGACCACCTAACAATCAGACTTTACAGATTTTGATAAAAAGTAATTACTATTTTCTTTTAAGAAATGAGTAGCATGTACTTAAATATGTAGCATTTGATTATTTAGCATTATTGACTTAAGGTTTTTTTATCTTCTATGTATTTTATTTTTTCCATATTTTTGCATTTTAATGTTTTATTTCAAATGTAGAGCATGTTTAAAATATAATATCTAAAAATATTTCATTTTCAGAAATTATATGTAATAATAAGAAATAAAATTGAGTAAAAGATGTCAAAACTTGTTTTTTCTATTAGAATCTGCTTTATAAATATTAGAAGTATGTGCATGTTAAGATAATTAAAAGTAATTTTTATTGAATTAGATTTTTCAAAATAATTTGGTTAGAACTACATTAGTTGATTACACAAATTTTTCATGTAAAAATTTGATAACATTATTTTTCCTAATTTAGGCTACATTAGAAATTTTAGTACATTCTTTAGGCATAAATTAACAGCATTTGAAAATTATGATAAATTATTTTGTCACAAGAAATAAGTTTTTGCAAAATTTCTCTGACATTCGAATTGTGCAAATTATTTTTTATTTGAAATTTGTATTATATATGTTTAATTTATTTTAAATGTATATAATATCTTAAATATTTAAATTATAAATATTTATTTTATAATATCATATTATTTAAATATATAAATGTCATATATATTTAAATTATAAATATTTAGTATGTGAAACTATAAAACTGTTTAAATTTTGATTTGACTCATATAAATAATACCTCTTTAAAACAATTATAATAATAATTTCTAAGAAGTATAAATTTTTTAAATAAAGGAAACATTTGTGGTGCTATATTATGTATCATAAACTTTATTTTTTTATCTCTATTGTTTTATATGTCAGTTTCCTAATATATTTAGTAACTTAAATGCTTATAATTTGATGAGATTTTATTTCTAAATATTTTTTATAGCTTTTTTTTATTGTGTTATAGTGAATCAATATTAATTTTATGTTTGTTTAAAAAAATAGAAAAATAATGTGAATGGTATTCAAGTTGGCTTTTAATTTAATTTTATTTAGTTCATCCACTTGTCAGCTTTTTTTCAATTTATCACAAATTTTATATTAAATGAAGGAAAAATTTATAAATAAAATAAACATTAAGCCTATATGTCATTAAGCATAGCAGAATTTTAAAAAATTGTAGAATTCCCTTTTAATTCTACCAATTTTATATATCAAGTTCTAATTTTTTATTGATATAAATTAACTAACTTTGACTAGAAACTTATTTATAGATGTTGATTAAAATTTATTTTTTCATGCCTATTGCTATAATAATGTTCAATATAAAGTTTTTTAAGCAGAGCTTATATAGTTTTTTTTTTTGATTAATTTGATATTTAAAGATTATATTGTCATACATACTGAGTCCTTAATTTATCTGAATATTATTGTAACCCATTGAAGAATGTATTTTTAAGGTAGTTTTTTAGCAATCCTTAGATTCTTAAGAATTTTCCAAAAGATGAATCATTATTAAATATATTTAACAATATCGGACTACAGAGTTTTAATTTTCAAAAAATCACAGTTCTCAATTTTATGTCTTTATTTTTAATGTAAAACATATAATTTTCCTGGAATAATTCATGCTTATTTTGAGTTAGCTCTCTCAACTGATTTTTTTCTATTTATTTTATCAATTTTATTTCTGATATTTCTCAATTGGCAATTATTTTTTGTAAAATAGTTTATAAAATTTGTTTTTCAGTGTTTGTATGTGTATAAATTTGCTTTCTATTGTATTTAAAATTTTCTAGTAATTTCATTCTTAGATTTAATATATTTATACAGCAATTAATACTCAAACATTTTTAAATTTTGAAAATTAATTTTTTTCTGAAGTTTTATATTTATTAAATCAGACAGTTTAAAATATTTATTGTTTCCTGCTAGAAGAAAGTGATTGCTGAGCTAAAACTTTTAAAAGGAGCAAAGTGAACCTTCATCATTTAGTTATACATGCAAACTAAAATTGTGAAAATGTATTTTTCACATATACAATGTATGAAAAATTGTTTTCTATTGATTATAAATATATTACCTGATAAGCTGTTATGAAATGGAAATGCTCAGTATTGAATGATATTGAGTATCTACAATTGCAGTCATAGAAAAATATTTTACCAAATTTTAAAATTTTACGTTAACATAAAAAAATTACTTCAACAGACAGAATTTTTTTTAAATTTAGAAATAAATTATATCAACCTTAATGTATAACACATTATTCTTTTTATCAAAGAACAATGTGTCATCTATGAAGATTTTTGTAATTTATTCCTAAATTTAAAAAAATAAAAAAGAAAGGAATAATTATGTTGCAGTAAAAATATTTTAGTTTGTTGAGGAATATTTTGCATTGCTGATATCTTCCTAGATCCTTTAAGGATGATAAAATAAATTTCTAACCATAGTTTGAAAAATCCTGATTGATAGTAAATATTTTAGTTCTGCTACTTATTTAAATGATATCTAATAATGGTTTGAAATATCTAAGTTTTGCAAGATATTTTAAACAATAACTTAAGTTAATTTATTTATTAAAAATCTTCAATTATTAATATATTGAGACAAATTTTTATTTATATACATTCACAAGGTATGTTACCTAGTATCTTTCATTTTAGTTTAAAATGTTCAAATTATTAATCTTTTATATCTAAATCGTAATTATAAGTAACAAAAATTGATTTAATCATGTATATTAATTATTCAACAATAAGAAACAAATTTGTAATTAAATAATTAACATTATTAAGTGGAAACTCATTTATCAAAATATATAAATGAAGGATTTTGAGATTTATATAAATTATAGTTTGAACTGCAAACCAACAAAAATAACAAAAAAGCAAGGCTGAATCTTACAACTCAATCCTGGTTTGAATAAATTTAGAAGCATGTTATTGTAAATGAATATTAAGCATGTTATGAACTTGCAATTTATCAAATTTTAAAGATTTAAAAGTTATATATTTCAATTATGTTTAAATAATTTAAACTTAATGTGAAATGCTCAATTTTTATTTTTATCCAAATTTAATTTGCTTAACTATCATGGGGTTTATTTAAATATATATGCTAATAATGGTTTTTTAAAACAGTTTAATAAAACTTTGTCCTAAAAATATTAATGTGGATATAAATGTGGAAAATGTAATATTTTTTGATAATATGTAAGTTATTTAAGAGTTAATTTAGACGAATTTTGAAGAATGTAAAATTATTTAAATGTTTATTTCCTGAACATTTTTTATATTAAACAAGTGAGAAATGTTCCAGTACTGTGATATAATTGAAAAAAAAAATGTTTTGTATAAAGTTTCTATTATAGTTAGTTTTTATTCTTAAAATTATTTATGAAAATTATATTAATTTCTGCAACTGAAGTATTAAAATTTTGTTACTTAGATGAAATTTGTTTTAATTTCTTTGCTTTGATGTAATGAAGTTTAAAGATGCCTGTAAATCAGTAATTGGAGGAATTTAAATATTGTAGAATCGTATGAAATTCTGTCAAATATATATTTCATATTTGCAGAGCATTTAAAATTGTTTAATTTAATTATGTTAAATTATTAATATGTTTAACTATTTCATTTATTACTAGTCATTGTCAATTTATATTTACATCTTTCAAATGGCTTTTTATACAAATCTTGATAAATATTTCTTATAAATTCTACTTTATATATATACATATAATATTACACATTGCGAGAAATATGAAAGGGTAAAGATAATATATTATAAAAGATGTCTATAATTAATCATTTACTTTTGCACTCCATTATATATATAAATATTACTCCTACAAGAGATTTTGAAATTAATATACTTTGTAAAAAATTTGATATTTTGACAGTGCCATATAATTTAAACACTCCATTTATTATTATTATATACTTTCTGTTGAGTTTTAATATATTGAATAATTATTTGTTGCATTCTATTATTTCAGTCCTCAAAGCTATAAATGATGATAATCCAGCTGTGCCAGCTCTTCTTACAGATTATATACTTAAAGGTATAACTTTCATCACAAAAATTTGTTATAAATATATGTTATAGTAATTGGGGTTTTCAACATAGAATTTATAATGTTCTTTTCAATATATTGATAATATATTTAACAAAATTTGAAAGAATAAAATATTTGGAATTAAACATTTAGTTTTTTTGTATATTGTGTAATACTAAATATAATATAGTCAATGCTTAAATTTTTTCCATATTAATTTTTTTCAACTATTTTAATTTTAATGTCATGACTTCAAACTTATCAGAAAATATAGTTTTTCTGAAATACTTTATTTTTAAAAAAAGCCTCACTTGGCAATTTTTAACCTATAGTTACTATTTAGTAAATAAATCAGCTTTCACTCATACTGATTCGCCATCCCTAAATATGCTTAATTCTGTATGCCTAAATATTTATTTATGGAATTAAATATGAATAGTTTCAGAAAGAATAACGAATTCAAAACAATTTTTATTTTGTCTATTTAGAAGAGTATATTAAAGATAGAAAAGTATATTAGAAACTTGCTTTTCAACTGAAAATTTGATTTAGCACTTTTGACAAGGAAATATTCTACACTCATCATTAAAAACTTTTGAAATTATATGTAGAAAGTTATATTTCTGTTAAAGATGGTTGTGCAAAAGTTTAAAATTTTCTATTTTGACTTGAATTTATCGTTGCTTTCATAGTTAACTTATTTGATTTTAGAATTGAAAAGCTTCAATTTTTCTGTATGAAAAGCAGTTTATATATGGAGTTGTAGGAGAAAGATTTGATTATTTTGGAATTTCGTTCTTGTTACTATCCTATTTTTAGTTGTAGACTTGCTTAAAATAAAAGGAAACTCTTAAAATTTTTTTTTTCTTAAATCTTTTCTGATGATGTATTAATTCTGTGTAAGTAAGTTAATACGGATGTTGTGTAATAAAACATTCCGTGTTTGCAATTTAATTTTATTTTATACTTGTTAATTATTCCAAAATAACATAGGACTCAATGAGAAAATTGAAAGCCAAAATTAAATTAATTAATATTTGGTAGGGGCTCCAAGAAGTTCATAATTGTCTGGTATTGTTTTACTATTTTTTTAATGTTTTGAAAATATTGTTTCTTCTTTACTAAGCATTCTTTGTATATTTTTCATTCAATATAATGAGAATCAGATTAAAATTTGTAATTCTTTGTTTATAATAAGTGTCAAAGTAAGTATAAATAAACACTTATATATAATTTATCAGAACTTAGCAAATATTTGATTTCTCATAAAAGTAGTATGTTTTTTCAAAGTTTTTTTTCATTTTTATTTCGTGTAAATATTGTATTGTCTTTTATATTGCTTAACTTTCATATCCCATACATTTGCAATGAAATAAATACTTAAAAATATTTATTTTGTGCAAATTTACATTTCTTATCTAGCACAATGGACTATAGATAGAAATCTCTCAAATAAGACTAAAAATAGTAGTTCATCGAAATTATTTCTTTTTTATTAGTTGCAATGAGGATAAATGTGAGAACATTTTATACTCATGGCACCTTATCTTAAGTAAATTAAAATCCTTTTTATAACTGAAAGAAAACTAGTATTTCTTTAGTACTGAGTGACACATGTTTTTAAATGTAAATAGATATATCTAATATGTAGTTAATATGTATTAGGAAATTCATCAGAAATAAATTTATTAAATATCTTTTAAATATTGGTTCACTGCATTTTCAAGAATCTAAAACCATTAATACTTGCATTGTATTTTTACTCAAACTATTTTTTTTATTTTCTTATTTATGAATAATAATACTGTATATATACTTCATAACATTATATTGAGATTATATACTTGATGTTTAGGAAATTCTTAAAGATTTTAGTTGTACAGTATGGAACAATTATTAAAGAATCATAAAGTTTCTCTTTGTTGTAACATATATGTAATTTAGCTAACAATTGTCACAATTTAAAATAATATAGAAAAATTTATCGGGAAATTTAAATTTTATATTAATTGTTGAAAAATATATAGATAATTGATGGCATAATACTACTACAATGAGATTTTTATGAAAGTAAATGAGTCATTGCAAAACATTGAAAGAAAATTTATTAAAATATTTATTTTTTAAAAACAAAAAAAAGGAAAAACTGATTTTCACTAGACATTTTTTATAGTTATTTTCATCATGGTCAGTAAAGAAATTTTAAATTGCTTACAGGTTTAAATAAAGTAATTAAAATTTTGAATTCTAAGAATATTATGAAAATTATAAATAAATAGGAATAATTTTAAAAATGGCAAATTATCAGAGGCAGTGGAATATTTTTTGTTTTGTAAAATTCTGTGAATATTTATAATAACATAAAGTAAAAAAATATGAGTAACATATTAATTTATAAATTTTTATATGTAAAATACATATATTATTATACTTCTCTGTCATTGTAAAAATTTTATTGATTTTTGAAATTGCTAATTTAAATAATTCACTCAAGAGAAAGAGAGTCATTGTACATTTATTTAAATTATGGTAAAAAGAATAATCCATTAAGTGTTCATCAGCATACTTCCCAGTACCTAGCATATAGTTGGTTTCTACCAGTTAGATGGAAGCTGCTAGGTTTTCATAATTTAAAAGGTGAGATAACCAGAAAACTCCCTCATACTTGATGTGCCACCACTGATATATTATTTCATTTGAAGGATATTGTGACATATTTAACATTCCCCAGTCACCTTTAGTAAACATGATAAATTTAAGCCAGGATTCAAACTTAGTTCTTTCTGATAATGAAAACAACACCCTAACCAAGCAGGCTGCTGTGGCCACAATTCATTATTTTGTCAAGAAATTTGGTTATATTGTAATGGTATTAGGCTTTAAAATCTTCTTTGAATGATAGGTCTCGACTGATTTAGTCTCTGTGGAAAAGGTGGCTTTTCCTTTTATGTAAAGCCATGAACCAATGAAACTTCAAAAGTCAGTATCTAGATTATCCACCTGTAGAAGTAATTACATTCTGGGCACTTTCCCTGTGGTGGTATAGAATCTTCTAAGCCCTTTGAATAGTACTGAGCAGAAATTGTTTGAACAGCAGTCCATCTTGTTTCAATAATATGTTAAAATTCTGTGATTAGAGGGATTCATAAGTGGTGGCTTTCCAATTGCATGTTAATATAACATCATACATTTTCATATCGTGAAAAATCAGAATTTACTGGACAGGGCAAAATTCCAAAATAAGAATGACTTGATATTGAGAAATGTCAAGATAGAGTTCATGCAACATGCATCTAAGCATCATCATTTGGCAATATAGTGTTATTTCTCCAAGATAAGGAAAAATAGAATTCAGAAAGTCATAAATGTGATGAATACTATTATAGTTCTGTCACTGTGGACAAGAGATGATCAAGATGTTTATCTCTTAGTACCACATACTCTTGACCGTTAATCACAATGAAGATGAAGACATATTGCCAATATTCTTGCTTTGTAATTCTACTAAACACAGATGTGATGTTGTGTATTTCTTGAAAAGGTGACATGATGTCATTCTTATATCCGTAGTCATTGTTAATGATATTATTGAAGGTACTCTAGTTTTTAATTCAAGCATAATCATGGTTGCTTAACTGACAATTCACACTTCAGTAAACCTTGTTGTATTGTATAAACACATGCCATTTTTAAATAAAAATTTAATATTTTATTCATTCCATATAACCGCCTTACATCACCAATTCCACATTCTTCAAATAGTTGTAAATCTGAACTAAGACAAATAGTAATACTTAATCTATTGTTAAGTTGCTATTCAGATGGTTACACTTGATTTTGATCAAAATCAAGCATGTGCTATTCCTTATTATATAAGGCATAACAACTTTCTTGCTTTTAAACACTGTTAAAATATTTCTGTTATTTTTGTCTGAGAAATCTACTTTAAAATCTTTTTTTTATATGCATTGTAAATATTGCTAATTCCAGCTGTAATAAAATGACAAGATAAATGGGGAAAAAAAAAATTGCATATTCTTTTGTCCTGTGAATACCACATGCAAGACAACATGTTTTCCTGGTTGCACAATTTTAGTCATTAATATATTGTGTATTTTGTATACATATAAACCCACAGATATATAAATTTTAGCAAACGGGGGAAAATATTTTTTTCACTTTGATTTACATTTGTGACAATTTTTATAAATTTATTCTAGACTTGATTTAAGAAAAAATATGTGGCTTTCATAATTTTTTGAATTGTGAAACTTTTTTCATAAATATATGGTAAATATTCAATTTTTTTTTACCATTTATAATAAGTTCTGTAGATAAATAATTTTGTATATATATTCATTGCTGCTGAATATCTTACATATTTCATATGTTTGTCAAATTTCTAATTAAAACATGCTTAGATATCTCCATTAAAAAAATCTTATTTTAATAAGGTAAACTATTACTTACTTTATGTATATAATAATAAAGATCTAATTTTATCTTTTTTTCAGTTTTGTGTCCAACATGAAATTAGACTATATACTACTGTATTTGCTGTGGCTACCTGTTGATTGCACTGCATTGCAATTTGAAGAAGTAATGTTTGAATTTATCTAAAGCATTCTGTCATCTCGACATTTTATTTCATCAGCTGTAGTTTGTTGTCACTGTTCTCAGAAAAGAAATGTTTAAAAACTGTAGTTTAACAGCTTCTAACTGTTTACTGCATTTCTAATTACTATTAGTACAACAATTTGATTAACAGTGGAGCTTATGGTCTTAGATTTTGGCACCAAATCTGAATTTCTTTAATTTTACTTCAACAGCATAAGAATTATTTTTAGAATTCATTACTGTACTATTTGTAAATAAAGCTGGAAGCATTTGCTAGATTGGTAGACTTCCTATTGATCATGGTAATTTTTAAAGTCTGATGTGTAATTAGCAAATACTAATATGCAAAAGTAATTTTTAAAGCAACCTTTTAACATTTTTACCTGACTATGTAAACTACTTAATTTTTTTGTTGTTTAAGAAAGTTATTATATTCATTTACTGCTATAAAGGTATGGTATTGTTGCATAATATATCCATGTAATTGAAAAGCAGAATCTTGAAAATTTGATCATAAAATTAGCTTATATAATATAGTTTGGTAAAATATACATTTGTTAACACTTGTATCTTATGTAGACTTCTTATTTTGAAATGATGTTATAGATAGTGATTTGTAAATTAAACTATTTAGCACTATTTTTTTATTGTTATAGTTTCTTTTTTTATCTTTGGAGAATCTCTACAAATTTTTAAAACTAAATATGTACTATTAGTGAAATAATTTTAATAAGGATTTATGACAAAGTAATAAATTTCTTGAAATGTAGATGTATTTATTAAATATGGTTTCTCATTTTTTTATGTTTGTGTAATATTCATTTATAAATTGATTAAAATTAGCGAATTAGCATTGTATTATGGTCTTAAATTTTTTTTAGAACTGTAAATGTAAATGAACCATTTAAATGTTCTACATTTACAGTTATTATCAATGGCATTACAAATTACCCTAAATTTTGTAAAAGTTAGTGATATTTCAAATTTTGTAACGAAGGATATTTAATATTCCTTTCACTGGTGCATTTTATATTTTATTGAATAGATATAGAGAACTAAGCTCTTCATTTCTTTTAAAATCTAATTTAGATATAAATTATTTTCCTCCTTTTAATTTTAAAAGTAATCAAATTTATTAATTTTCTGAATTTTTTTAACACTAGAACAATTTTGAAATATTTAAAACTTATATAGTTAAATCATTTTCAAATAGCTATAAAGAACAAATTACTTGTTAAATAAAATGATCTGTTAAGCATGTAAAGCAGCTAAATGATACATTTATGTTATCTTTAAATTTCTGTAATATTGAAAGAAGACTAAAAATTTGAGTTGTCCATGATATATATGTAGAATAGTTATTTTATAGTAGTCAACATTTATTTTTAATGATTTCAGTTTTGCTAGCCCTACAAAGTTAGATTTTTAAATATTTAAAAACATAATAAAATAAAAGGGTAATGGTTAATTTTTTTCGTAATTAGAAAAAATTAAAAAAAAAAGTAAGCAAAAAATGGGACAAAAATTTTTTTTTATTTGATTACATACAAAAATATAAAATATTCTTTTCTTTAATTCAAAATAAAAAATGTCTTGCCAGCTCAAATAATTATAATTTATGTATTGTAACTAAAGTAGTAATATAATAATGTCTTATAGCTTGTGTTACATAAAAAATTCTTCATCAGGAAACTGAAAATAATTAAAAGTTTATGATGAATATTTTATAAGTTTGCAGGGTTTTTATTTTGAAAAAAGTATAAACAACATAAAAATGTAAATTATTATGAGGGTTTTTCCATATGAAAAGGCAGTAAGACTAATCATTAATAATCGCACAAGTATTCTGGGATCTTATTTACAAAAATTTTAAGTTTGAAATAAGTTAATTAAAATTTCTTAATTTTTTTGCAATTAATGTGTTTGATAAATATAAAATAAATTTTTTTAAAAACAGTTTAGTACTTGTAGTTATTTGAAATATATGTAGTGTAAATTATCTTCAGTTGCAAAAGTGATTATAATATTAATTATTTGAAATATAATTTCTGTAAACTTGCTCAAGTGAAATGTTGCTGTAAAATAATTAATAATGAGTTTCATTATTAATTTAAAACCTGATATCTTACTGGTTTGGTAATTTTGATTAACAAATTACATAATTTATGATGACTTTGTTATATAACATGGTTAACAAACATCAAGTCAATGAAATGTCTTGATCTGTTCATTCATTTGTTGCAATGTTTTTAAATTTTTTCTAGATATATGTATATAGAAAACAAAATTATTTTCTCTTTATTTCCTTATGGATTAATTTAAGTGTGAAAACAATTTTTTTATTGTTTTGAATCTCATTATTTTTATAATATTGAAGCAATAAATTGTAATTTTTTTTTAGTAAATTAATTTTTACCTGTTGAGGAAATTGCTCATATTTTAATATATGTATTTTTTTGTGTCTAGTAAATTTATTGTATACTAGTATACATCTGACATTGCTTGTTATTATTATTATTTTTTTTAAATGTATGCTTTTTATGTGTACAAAATGAGTTCCTTTGGTATTTGTGAATCTTTCTTTTATGTGATTTGTTAGTTTTATTCTGTCATTATTTCAAGTCAAAAATTTAAATTCAATGTTTTAAAATTTTCTTCACTTCAGATTTCGATTCATGAAATTGTGATTTGTATAAAGATTTGTAAAAATTTATTCGCGCGTTATTTTTTGACATGTGTTTAAAATGCATTAAATTTAGGTGTGTTATTAGTTAAGATCATTATATAACTGTATATTAAATATTAATTATAAATTAAAGCTTAATCAATAAAGTATTGTAGATTTGTGTAGGATAACTTTGTATGTTTCCAACATGCATTTTGAAAAAGCACAATTGCATATTTCTATCATTGTAATCTTAGTGTAGATTAAGTATTAGTAACTAAAGTTAGAAATATTCATACAAAAATGCGCTGTTTAGTTATGTATTTTTATATACTTGTAACGATGAAATTAGCTTTTGAAAATTTATTCTATTCTTATTTTAATGTATAAATTATTTTATTCACACACTAATATGAGAGAATAATGTAAAGTGTAATAATTGTACAAAGTTCACCTTAGTTTATTTCATAAAATATGTAAGTAAAATATATTTTGTAACTTAGATTATTTTGAACCATTATATTATGGTTTGCAGTTGCATCTGCTCATTAACATACTGCTCATAATTGTTTAAACTACTCTCGTGCCAACTTTAATGTAGATTTTATTTATAGATTATAATTATATTTATGTGTATAAATGTATGTATATCACAACCTCAAGGGTTTTTGTTTCTTAGGAACAAAACTCTTAAAACCTACCTTTTAAAGTAGCTAGCAAATGAAGAACATCACTTACACTATGCAATCAATGTTACTAATTTATTTTTTAGAAAAAACTGAAGAAAGTATGTGGATATTCTTTCAGTGTGTGATATGTAGTATATACCATGACAAAGTGTGTAATATGTATTATATATGTAACTATTATTTTAAATTATTGATTTATGTTATTTAAGTATAAAAATATGTTGACAAATTATAAATTGCAATATGTATTAAAACTGATTAAAAAAGTCTTAAAAAATTGTTATTGTTTTTTTTTACTCAACATTAGTTTGACTTTCTTTTCTTCAAGGTTTTAAGTTTCTGGCACATGCTTTTACTTCATTTTATCATGATTCACAAACCAAAACTTATTGTTTTTCACAGACTAGTTTTTAATATGTAAAATTAACTTGTGTTAAAGTAACACCATGTGGTTTAAATAATTTTATTATAAATTATTATAATTTATCTAATTGTTTATTTAAGAGATTGTTAATTATTAATGTCTTCACCATAATTTTGAGTTGGTATGAGTGCACTTAATTAAAGTATATTTTTTCAATTTAAATTGAATATTTCATAAAAAATTCTCAAATCGAGGAATAAAATCAGATCTTTTTTCAGTTTGTAGTATTAAATTTATAATACTGTCTATTAGCTAGAGTTGTGCAACTTTTCTTTATTGAATTTTAGCATTCCAATAATCAGTTCCAATGTATTAATTAATGTTATTGATTAGTTATTTTGTGACAATTATATTGAAGGAAACTTAACTCTAAATAAATTATTAGGTTCAAATTTAGCTTAAACATTATGGTTGTAAATTTGTAATTTGTTTATTATTATTTTTATAGATGTTACGAAAATTTTTAGCTAGAAATAGCTGAAAATAAATTCCTGAAACTGATAGTGAAAAGAAAATATTTATAATATAGATTTATTGCAATGTAATTTAGTTTAGAGAAAGTTTCAAATTATAAAACATGATTTATTACATTTTAAGATTTATGTATTGCTTATTCATGCATTTATAAAATTTATACATTTTGAGTTCAATACTTTTGCAAATAAGTGAAATATATTTAATACTGCCTACTGTGTTTAAATCAATAGCTTTTTGAAACCCCTATTAAATTTTAATTAAATATTTTCAAAACTTCACAATTTTATTCATGAATTATTACTTACTATCATAAAAGTAATAACTTACTATTAAAAAAATTTAATAGTTGTAACTATTTCTTTAGTTACAACTATTGAATTGCTTTCAATCAATATTTAATTAAACTGTTTATATTGATGTATGCACTAGCTTATGCTATTATGCATGAATTGTCATTTGAGAAGCAAAACTTCTCAAATGACTTGTATGATTTGCAAAACTTGTATGATATTGGTATGCACCAGCACATTCTGCTGATAGATTTCTCTCTACATATTATTTATGTTCAATATCATTGTTGGAAAATTATTTAGGATATGTTAGCATAAAATATTGAATATTAATCTACATGAAACATTAAATAAAAAAAATTTTTTTTTTACATTTTTATGTTAAAATTTTAACGACATTATTTACATTATCACTAAGATTTCAATTTTTCTGAGTTGCTCTATATTAATCGAAGAAAATAAAGTTTATGAGTTATTAGAAGATGAGCATACATAAAAGATAATGAGTATTCCAGCTTAAAGAAGTTTATAATATCTGAACATTATAGAAAATATCAAAATCATATAAAAAATGTCAAATCAATACAAAAATCATTTTTAATAAATTTTAAAGCTGGGGGAAAAAAAACCCCCACTTGAATCATTGTTAATTTTGTGGTTAGATATGACTATTATGAAATCCTTAGTGTGCTTTTTTCACTTTTTTGATTTCGAAATATTATAAGACAATATAACTGTGGCAGATTTTTTTAAACACTTATTATGCATTACAAAAATGAAACACCCTTTTTGCAGCAACTTTTAGAGAATGTATACATTTTTAAGTGGCATATGTGATTAAAATAGAGGCATGAAATTAATGAAACAGCCTGGGTTCTAAAAAAAAAAAAAAAAAAAAAAAAGGATAAATTATATATTTTATAAATAAGCCACAGCCATATCGCTAATTAAAACTTGAAACTTTTGCTATTTGATAGTTTTCTGGATTTCCTGCATAACAAATATTTTTCAAAAAGGAGTCTTTTAAATTTTTAATTAAATCATTTTTTTTAGTTACTTAATTTTACTAGTTTTATTAACATGCACATTGCTGATGCTCTCTATCATTTTTTGAATTCATATTATTTTGTAGTATGTTACAGTTTCATTTTGCATCTTTTTCATCCATTATGTTGTGTTATAATGTGTGAAAATTATTTTTAAATATCATTTTAAAAGTAATTATTAAATTTAATTTTTGAAACATAAAACATTAAATCGTACATTAAATGTATTTCTTACATTTTTTTATCCATATACATCCATTTTAAAGTCAGTTGTCTATTTGCTTAGTTTATTTAAGTTGGTTTTAAAAGAATAATTTTTCTGTTTTTGATTTATATATGACATGAAATTTAATTTTTTCAATATTAAAATCGATGCTATTCTCCTAGGTTTCAGATTTTTTACTATAAATAAGCAGAATGTTTATTTTTGCTCAAATGTGAAATGCAATTCAGTCTATATATTTTTTTTTTTAAAGATTGTGAAATATAAATCATTATTGAATGTAATTTGAATTTTATTCTAAAAACTAATTTTTAATGTGCTAAATAGTTAACTCTAAATTAATATTAACACTAAAACTACCGAAAGGGGTCATTTGACCCATTTTCCCATTAATTTTGCCGAATAAAAAAAATCTCCAGTATGTTTAGTGTTAAACTGATTTAGAATAGAGTGAAATATTTTGAACTGTATTTCTCAAAAGGTGAATTTACATTAATATGTATTTGAATTGAAGTTTAATTATTTTTTATAAGGTGAATGCAAATTAGGCAATATCACTTCTTGACAATATTTTTTCATGCAAGTTTTTAATAATTCAAAATTTGCAGAATACTTAAAAGATAGTATCGTATTAGTAATGATTTCAGTGAGATTTTGAAATCTTCCAATAATTTTTCAGATGATGAAATTTCTGACCTATTGTTATATATGTCTATCACTTATTATATTTATGTATAGTTTGATGTTTCCTATTTTTAATTATTTTAAAATTGCTTAATTTTAATAATCAAAAAACTAGTTAGAAAGTGAAGCTACACCTAAAAATAAAGATTGAAATGTTTCAACTGTCTCATCTTTTAATAAATATCTGAAAGAGAATGAAAATGTATATCATATGTATAGTATTAAGCTTTCATGACAATTTACACATTTTTTAAAATGTTAATGAATAAATCTCAAAAAATGAATTTTTTTAACAATACTCTGAAAATTCAATCAAATTAAACATAATTGCATTTCCATTTAAGTGTTCCAAAAATTTACTTTCATAGTAAAAGATTCCTTTCATTTTAGAAACTCGAAAAGACTACTTACTAACATTTGCATTTTCTTTCAAAACATGCTTTTACAGTGTGAAGTGGAAAGTTTTTGATTATACTTTTCAGTTGATCAAAAGGTTACTTTAGCAATTGTTATTCACAAAGCTTAGATTCTGAGAACTCTTTTATACATTATTTAGAGTTTATTCTTTGTAGAATAGTTTGTCCTTATAAGGATAAAAGTGTAGAATTCCAAAGGAATCTGTTATTCTTCTGGAAAGGAAATGCAAATTTAGATCTAGCAAGTTGAGAGTTATTTTTAGGCTTATGTCGTTTGCTTTAGTCAATGTTTTACATCCCGTGTTAAAAATTGAGAGTATGACTATTACTACATATTTAATTTGCTTTAAATAGTGCACATGTTATAAATTAATACGTAGCATTTTTTAATTGGGATTGTTTGTTGTATTGTGTTATTTAATGGGAGTTTACTGAATCCCCACAATTTCCCTATATTGTTAATGTTCATTCTGTAATTTTGATTCTTAAGTTTTTAATGATTTTTGAAAATGCTATTTTTGATCTTGGGTAGCTCATAATTTAAAAATTTGTGCACCTATTAGTTAACAGTTGTTATTTAAATTGACATACATTTAAGATAATATAGGAAGCATATTTATATATATTTGTATGAACCACATATTCACACTGATAGCATGCTTTTGTATATATAAACATAATATATTTGTGAAAATCTGGCAAAGGACCTTGGGGAAATGAAAAGGCCCTGGAAAGAACTATTAACTGTCACCGATTTTTAAAAATTTCAGACTTATAA